>JAFIDM010061827.1:6996-20656 GCA_023159025.1 Thereuonema tuberculata
ATACATCAAAAATTAACATAAAAAAAAACTTTAAAAAAATTTTAGTTTTATTTTACTTGATGTAATTTGTGTGTGTGTGTTTTTTTAATAAATAACAAATTGTTTTCCGTTACATACGCGAGACTTACGGAGCGAAGCGACGGGTAGCCGACTAGTTTCTATTAAAATCGTAATAGGTATACTTAATACGATTAATGTTTCTTTATGGATGTACCAGCAGCAAAACCTGTCGTACGAGAGACAAAAAACAATCTGAAAAATCATTTTATTATCAACCATCAACTGTAAAGTAAATATCTCTTTATAAACTACATTTTTTGTAAAAACAGCATCAAATACTTCTCGAGATGTCCTTGATCTATTCGTCAAGAATTTTGATTTTGACGTAACAAGCACGACGTGCTCGAGAAATAGCAACATATAACTGTCCATGACTAAAAACAGGCTCTGGTAAATAAATACCAACCATATCTTAAGTTTGACCTTGTAAATAAATTTTACTAAAAATAAGAATGAAATAATTATTATTTCTTTGTCTCATAACGCCGAAAGGCATTTACAACTCAAAAAATTATGCCAAATTTCATTAAAATGGGTGCAGTGGTAACAAAATTATTTGGTTTTGAACATATGTTTTGTTACAATTTCAGTTGTCTAGGTCAGTTCCCAAGAATAAAATTTCATGGAAACAACAAGGAATGATAAAATGAACTAACATTTCATCCAATTTGAGTATCCTTGATTCAATGGTATCATTGAGAAACTTGGATCTATCTTAATAGCTTAATTATACGGAATTACAGACAGACGAACTTAGCCAATTATATAAGTTGATGATTATATTTGATTTGATTGATAATGTGATTTGAAATAAATATCAACCATATCTAAAGCTTGTAAATAAATTTTACTAAAAGTAAGAATGGAATAATTATTATTTTTGACTCATAACGCCGAAAGGCATTTAAAACTCACCTTTGAACGAAGCTCCTACGGTAAAAATGGTTTTAAGTTTCAAAATCAGTGTACAAAACTGAGTAAATATGCCAAATTTCATTAATACGGGTGCTGTGGTAACAAAATTATTTGGTTTTGAACATATGTTTTGTTGGAATTTCAGTTGTCTAGATCAGTTCGCAAGGATAAAATTTCATGAAAACAACATGGAATGATAAAAAATGAACTAACATTTCATCCAATTTAAGTACCCTTGATTCAATGGCACCATTGAGAACTTTGGATCTATCTTAACAGCTTAGTTATACCGAGTTACAGACAGACAGACTGACGAACTTAGCCAATTATGAATGTTGATGATGTTAAAAATTTATAATCTTTAAATCTAAAAATTTTTCATCTTCAGATATATAATAATAATAAGTCAGATATAAAGTCTCAAATCATTATAACATTTTAAAGAAAACAAATCTAACTTCCGTGGTTTCAATGTTATTTCTTCCTGGCTTTCTTCAATCCTTCTAAGATTAATTCTTTTTCTCATTGAACTATTTTTATATAGAGCCTCTATGTTAATGAATTATACTTTATATTTGAAATGCTGATTCTTTAGATAAAAGAATCTTCTTTTATTTTCAAAACATTCTCAGCCAGATTTGCCACTCACAACAAATATCAATTTGAGACAAATAGATCTTTTTGTATTGATTTCATGTTTTTAAAATATTGAAATAAATTTAAAAAAAATAATTAAATAAACTTTATCGTTTTATATTAGTAAAGAAGAAACCATAAAGTAAAAGAAGTTATAGTTTTCGTCCCAAATTTCGATTACACCTAAATTAAGATCATAAATAGTTACAGGAACTGTAATTATAAATTTTGAATATTTTTAAAAGTTTTCTTTGTTTAATTATAGTGATAATAGTTAATTTACAGTGATATCAGAGAAGACAAGAACATGATATTTAGAAGTATTTAATTACCTTGTAGAGTAATAAAATAAACCGTTAAATGTCGACGGATAGATATTATTATTTTGTTTTATATTTGAAGTTATAATTTGAATTAAAATATTTCAAATTGAAATAATATTTCTTAAGTTATTTAAATAGCTTTAAATGAAAATTTGTAATTAGATTTAAAGAAAGAAATGAATATATATGACGTCACTCAAAAATAAGACAAAAACTTGAGACACCCTTGATTCCTTAGTTCAGTGCAAATGTGATCTCCAGAATGCAAATTGTCCTTGATCGAGATCAACGTAAGTGATGATATCAGCAAACCGTGCCGAGTGTCGAGGTAGACACACCGATTGACCTGATAAAGAACCAATGATATCCCGGAACGATATCTGCATTGCGGAGTCCGAAGTCACTTGTGTTATTATGTTAAACGTTGAGTTGAATAGACAAAGAGGAGAGTGTTGGATTACTTCAAATTGGCGAAAAGAACAATTGAAAGAATGACGCTGAGTGTATTAATCATATGAATTATGAATACTGAAAGTTATTTACTATTAGTTTTATTCGCTGACGGATAGAGCTTCAAATAGTGAAGAAACGAAGTAAATAATATTTCAAGCAACTGAAATATAAACCCGTTAGTTAAATGAATAAAGAAGTTAAATTAAAGTAAAGAAATTCATCGTTTTTGAAGTACTCTTTATATCTATTAAGCGATAGCAAATAAAATAAGTTATTCGAAACAAGTTTAATTCTTAATTATGCCTTATATTTAACTACTGCTGGCAGTGATTTACAGTGCAGCTGTATTTCCTGTATAAGGTGCACCGTTATCAAGTGAAAGCTCCATGAACAGTGTTGTGCAAAATTCTTTAAAGCTTTAGTAAACTTATTGTGTATTACAACTTGAGCAGTGTTGTGAACTGTGATAGTGTCACTCTGTAATCAAGTCGATTATTGTGGATACGTTCGAACACACTCAACTTTCCTGCTATTCGTCCCAAAGTACAACACGTCGATTGGAAAAATGGACACATAAATTTAGAATTAAGGACCTTTTAATTAAATGAGTTGTAAAGTTGTATCATTGAGTGTATATTAATAAAAAAAACCACTATCATTTCAATATTATATATATATATATATATATATATATATATATATATATATATATATACATCTACCTAGGTCTATATAAAAAGGCCTGACTCACTTCCTGACTGACATCAACGCCCAGCACAAACCCTCGGACATAGAAAGCTGAAATGTTGCACAGAGGTTCCCTTTATGTTGTAGAAAAGGAATAAGGCCGGATTTTTCGAAATTCCCAAGGGATAGGGAATAAAGAGGATTTATATTTTCGCTTTAAAGTTGCCTTATCGATGTATAAGTGTGTGGTGCCAACCCGCAAAACATCTGAGTGTTCTGGAAAAGGCCACAACGAGCTGGAACCTCGTACATTTTCCGATCTTGATATTTGCTGAACAAATAAAGTTGTTTTTATTTTACGATAAGTATGCAATGGTTCCGAGCGAAGCGACGGTACTCGGCTAGTTTTTGTAGACATATACATCTGAGTTGTCAGTGCAAGAACGTCCCAAGTCCAAGTAACTTTATTTTGAGATAAATAAGGAAAACTGTCTGAATTCCTTACTTGGGATGTTATTGCTGTCACCGTTGCGTAATGCCAGCCTCAGCAAGGCAGTTCCAATGGACTTGAAACTTTGTTGCCCTCCCCTCATACGGCAGCTCTTACGCTTCAAGACACCTAAAATGCTTTGATCTGGAGTTTTCATATTGTTGGACTTGGGACGTTCTTGCACTGACCCCACTATATTTCTTCCTCTACAATCGCATTTCGTGAAGTTATACTAATTGTAAAAATATATGCATTGTTCATGAGCTACCATGGGAGAATCGAGATAAGATCCTCATCAGCAATAAAAATAATTAGTCTAAACTTTTCTGCTGCATTTTCAGTCACTATAATTTGATACAACCGCTTTTCTTTCAGTTTTTTAGGCCAGCGGACTAAATCTTCTTTTCTTAATATTTTTGTTTGTTTTGGAAAGTATTTTGTTATATATTTTTTTCTTTTCTGATAATAATGCACTTGTAGAATATTTGGAAGAGTGAAACTTATAGAAACTGCTTTTAAAAACTGAGATATTGGAAAGAATAATCTACAAACATAATAACAAGCACATGAAATAAAATGAATCAAGATATTTTTTAATTAAAGAATAATGATAAATAGTTGACGCAAATACGAGGGGTGTTTTTAGAATCTCTTAACAATGAAGATCGATGTAGATATATGGGTGAGACTCGCCAAGCATTGAAGAAACGTATAGCACAGCACACTAATGCGGTAAGATGCAGAGATCTTAATTACTTAATAGTGGGCCATATTATTAATACTAAGCATTCTTTAAATTATGATAAATCTCAAGTTACATTTCGGGATTTAAATAACCTCAAAAGAAAGAGTAAGGACTATGTATTTCATTGCTAGTGATAAAAGAAGTTATATTTACAATTTATCTGTTTTTACTATTCCACATCATGGGTTTCATGAGTGTTTCTAATTTGATGTGTTTTTATTCACAATTTCATTAAATTACTGATTTATTTTTTTAATCCCCCCTCTCCCATTATCATGTCCGAATGAAACTTTTGTCTTGTTCCCTGACATTCAATAGAACCATCTGATGGCACATGTTCCACTGGATTTTAGACCTTGTATTCTGAAATTTGTTATATTCTGACCACGTGACAAAAAAATGTAAACCATTTCGAAAGTACTCGTGTATTTATTGTACATAAATTTTATTTTTAATTGTGATGTATGGTGGTTTAAAACTCTTCATAAATTGTTTATTATTCAGTAAAATAAGTTAATTGAAAATATTCTTTATTCATTAACCAAGTCTTCATTTAAAAAAATACTTTATTTTATACTGACTAAATAGAAGAAAGAAAATAATTTACTCCTTATGGGAAAAGTGCAACCGTTATAAACTATAAATACTGTTATAACATAAAATTTGAGCTAGTTATTTTCTTTTTTGAAGATTATAATTAACTCAACATTTTAGTCTTTGTATTTAGTTATTTTGTAATTCAGTCATTTTTTTAAATAATTTTTTGAAATTAATTTATGAAATTCATCGATAATTTTGAATTCTAAAATATACAAAAACATAAAGCCAAAAATGTTTTACTTATTTTTTTAAATAGAATTTTAATTTCCCTATTTTATAAACGATATTAACAAATCAAAACATTAGTCTCCGAAAAGAAAAGTCCAACTCAGAAAAGCAGTCTGTCTATGTCTGTGTTTGCTAACTTCTGAACCTTTGAAAAGATCTTTTTATAAATTGACAGTATTCAAGAGTCTTTTATTTTTCAAAGTCTCTCTTATTTAAGAAAGATGTATTTAGAGATAACAAAATTACCTTTAGAAACTCTTTTGAAAGACAACAATTTTCTTTTACTCTAGGCTACTATTTCTTTTTTCGTTTGCAAATGCTCATATTGAAGTAAATCTAATTGGACTTAAAATTCGTCTAAGATTTGTTTGTAATATTCTTAGGTTCCTAATTGTGTACAGATATGTGGTTTCTAACTGTTGAATAACTAAATTATGGTTTCTTACTGTTCAATAACTAAAACAATAATTTTATTTAGCACTGTTCATTCTGCTGCAAACTAACAGAAAGAAAACATATGTTTATGTTTAATAATTTCTACAGAAATCTGACACAGACTGTAGGCCTTTTCATAAAATATTTGTGGATTTTGTAAATTTTCAGCAAAAGATTAACTTTAATTCTATATTTGGTAGGTATTACAATTTAGAAAATTAGAATTTCTGAACCAAGAAATCTGAAAAACACAAGTTAGCTTTAAAGTTATCATTGTTTTCAGAAACTTCTTCTTTAAAGCAGATATAAACATGAACAGAAAATTTTTAACTAAAAAAAACTGATTCTTTAAGAAATGAGGCCAGTAAGCAATGATAGTTAGTAAATAAATTTCTAACGAGATTAAACAATTTACATAAAAGTAGTTATTATAAAAAAAGTAATTTACTTCAATTGCGATTTTGAATAAAATTATTAATTTTTCGTGACATATAGTTATCACGAAATATAAAAAATCAAGGAATTTCAATGAAATCTTACAAAACTTATCGTTAATGGAACAAACTTATTCCCATCTGCTCACTCCTTTTCTTTTTTTTTTTTTTGATATGCATTAAAAGATAAACAATAAACATCTCTTTTGAGTTTCTGGATATTAATTTTGAATGAAAAAAGAAGAAAGAAAATGTTAATATGTATCTTATTTAGATCTTCTGTGAAAAAATAAATGATATTCAAATTCTCTCACTTACAAAGACAATTTTTCCAAGTTGCAATTCATGTGAGGTCTTGATCAAAAAGAAAATATCCTGCTATCCATTATGCAGCGATTAACCCCCTGAAAACTGGAAACTCATTAAAAAATTATCGAGATACCTAAACTACAAATGCTATCAACAAGTATTGATGATTTTATTGAACCATAAAATGATCTTTCAATTCCTGAAACCATCAGTTAAAATTCAAATTAACAGAATTCCTAAATAAGTTTTGTAAAATAGATTCAGAATATATTCATTTATTTATTAGTTTTACAACTGCAAACGAATATCATCTTTTTAATTGTACTATTATGTTAGTTACGTAATGAATGTGGGTGGCAGAGAAGCCAAGCACTGCGACCGGAGGTCTATTGTACTATCTTACAGAAATAAGGAAAGATGGAAAGAAAGTATGGTGGGAGAAGTGCAGTGGAAACGGGAGAAACCCTGCCCAGCGCGGATTGTCCACCATCTTGAAACCCACATGCGAACTGAACCCCGGTAATCAGAGGTGAGAAGCCAATGTCATAGCGACAACACCAACCGCGCGGCATTAATTATACTATTAGTAAGTTCATGATCATTTATTCATTTGAACCAAATAAAGTAAAAACGAGGCTTATTACTTCAAAGCAGAAATTAAAATTGAAATTTAATGTAAACAGAAACAAATTCAAACAAACCTCTTTTTAAGTGAGTAAAGTATAATAATGGTAATAATGTATTTCAAGTACATTTCTTTAAAAATATCAATATACTATTAGCTTAAATTGTTAATATGTTAGATTATTCATACAATTCGATAAAGAATTAACTCTTAATTTTGTATCTGCGATTTCTAAGATCAAAACCTGACAATCTAAGGTAAATTTAATTTCAGACATATTTTCAAATTAGATGTACTTTTCTTAAATTTTAGAAATCGCTGTGAAAATTTTTGAAGAAATGTCAGAGAAGTAATGACTGAGATTATAATGATTTGATTAAAAAAAAAAATGCAAGCACAGAAGAGAAGAACCACAACTGATAATTCAATTTCTATTGCTTACAAAAGTATAATTTGTAAAATTAATAATAAATCCACTGCTTTGAAGAATCTTATTTACGTCACATACAGACCATCTCATACAAATAAAATTTTATTTATTAAAGAACTAAAAGTATTAGAAACAACTACCTACTATTAAAAACAACACAAATGTAATCTTTATAGGTGATTTGAACATTGATCTTGGCAAAACCATTTTAAATAAAATTGCTTGTAAATATTAACAAATTCTACAACTTTGGCTTTATAAACCATATTTAAAAAAAAATCACTAGAAAATCTAATACTATAACTTCTACCACAACGTCTTGCATTGATCATTGTTTCTCAAATATCAAAAACACCGACACAGTTACCAATATTATAAATCGGGACATCTTTCATCACTAGAGTATCTTACTCGAGATTAAACATATTGATCAGTGCACATCAAAGAACAATAGCAAAATCTTAAAAAAATAAATATTTTTCATTAGATGAAGAATATTTTAACAATAAAATTACTGATTTAACTTTTGAAATTAAAAATAATCGTACGCAAGACCCAAATAAACATGTTCGTAAGCTGTATAAAATAATAAAGAATGCGCGAAATATTATTAGAAATAAATATAATATAGATAAACCTAATAATAATATAATAAATTGTAACAATTCAACTTATAGACAAACTTGGATGAACAAAGAGATTATGAATCATATAGAGGAAAAAAATGAATTATTTAAAAAACAAAGGAAACAAAACAAACAAACACTATGAATTATTGTACAGAAAAAAAAAAAAAAAAGAAATTGGTTAAAAAATTTTATACATGATGGAGACAATGGCCCCTCAATAAATAAAAGTAAGAAAATAAAAAACAAGAATCAAATGTGGAAACGGCCGTCCCAGAGTATCAGCTGAACTCAAAAGGCATTCTTATTTGAAAAATTTTTATAATTAAACTAAAAATAGTTATTTTAGAAATTTATTCAAAAAAACATCAGAATTCAAACACTAATTTATGAAAAATTTTAAATAAAGAAATATGGTATAAGCAAAAGAAGTCAGATAAAAAAGATATAAATAAACTTTTAGAAAGTCGTGATACTGAAGTTATTTTCAAGAACTTTCGTAAAACTTTGACACAAAGAAACAATTGTGTAAATAACACAAAAACACATCATAAATGAAATTACGAAAAAAAACCTTCAATTAATTCAATGGCTTTTCTTCTACCAAATTCAAATGATATTACACATACGATAAAAAAAACAAAGATTACAGTTTTCAACTGGAATTGATACCATCTCTATAAACGAAATGAAAACTATAAAGGACAGAATTTCACTTTTAATTGTTGAATTATTTGAAAATATTATTGGTACGAGTATTTATCCATTATAATAATTGGAAAATTGCGTACATCATGCCCATCTTTAAATGTGGTAATATTATATAATCTTGAAGATTATTTCTTTACTTTGACCAATTTCTTTACTCTGCAAATTTCTAAAACTTTCAAGAGCTATTTATCTAATTCAATTTATATCTTTTTTAAAAATATGAACATTTTCAGTGAAAAATCAATATTAAAATAAAAATATTTTCCTTCCATCTGTTTAAAATTCTGCAACGATATTTCACGGGAACTATTGTTACGCTTTGTCAAGTTTTTCGCCAAATAAAATAACAATAATATGTATTACAGGTTGGCTGAAAAGTATAGGACGCGGCGTTGAGTGCTTGCTGGCACTGTGCCGAGGGGTATGTTGCATAATTTTTCGAAAGTCCGGAAGCTTTGTAAGGAGCTGCATGAGTCATTTGATCCAATGTTCATCCGAACTCTCGCTATGAAGACTTCATCGCATCGACCCATTATAGAGAAGCTGCTCAAGGATGAACTTCGGATTTGCGATATCGCGAAGCGGCTCGGGATTCCTCTTCTACGGTCCGGATCGCCTACGCTGCTCTCAAGACTTGAGGACACATCTCTGAGATGCCGAAGAGTGGACAGCCGAGAACTGCGAATACTCGGAGGATTCGTGCAATAAACAAGAAGAGGATCACTCGCAACAATGGAGTCAGCATGAATCGCATCGCTTCTGACCTCAGGATCAGCCGACAATCCGTCCAGAAGATCGTGAAGAGCGAGTTCAAGCTGAAGAGTACCGGCTCTGACGAGGCCAGTTTCTCTTGGAGCAATCCAAACAAAATCGACTGATAAAATTCAAAAAGCTTCTGAGCGAACTCAAGGTGCGCCGCATCTCTGATATGATCAGGACTGACGAGAAGATTTTCACAGTTGAATCTCTTACCAATCATCAAAACCAGAGAGAGTTCTTGTCAAAAGCTGACAGCAAGTCCCCGAAACGTCGCGTCGTCTGGCTCATAACAGACTCTTTCCCAAAAGTGTCATGGTTTGGGTTGGGGTGAAAAAAATTTTCTTCTTCTTCAGTGTAAACGTTTGTTATCGCTACAACATGTGTTGAGAGTATTGATGGTTTCATTTCAACCATAAACTGACCTTTCAATTTTTAAAGTCATCAGATAAAATTCAAATTTATAGAATACCCAAATAGGTTTTCTAAAAAAACATTCACAATATATTCAAATTTTTATTACTTTTACAACTGTAAACCAATATCATCTTTTTAATTATATTATTAGTAATTTCATGATCATTTATTAATTCGAAATAAATAAAGTGAAAACGAGGCTTATTAGTTCAAAGCAGAAATCAAAATTGAAATTTACAAAAAAAGAGGAACGAATTCAATCAAACCCCGTTTAAGCTGGTAAAGAATAATTTATGATAATAATGTATTTCTTAAAAACATCTATAATATTAGCTTATATTCGTAATATCTTACTGTACTCATAAAATTGGATAAAATGAATTAACTCTTTCATCTTCGAACTGCATTTCGGGTCTTTAAGTTCATTTGTTCTTGATAATTTTTTTGAACGAAAATAATTATCTTTTTGAAACATGATTAGTATATTTTAAGACAATTTTATCTATGGTCAAAAGCTGACAATCTATGGTAAATTTAATTTCAGACAGATTTTCAAATGTATTTACTTTTGTTAAGTTTCAGAAATATTGCTACCGAACTTTGGGTCTAGTTCGGAGACGCTGGGGAACAGATTACGACAAGAGTGATTATAAAACAAATCAGAGAATTTATTCAAATAAAGAAAATATACTACAACTCAGAAATTTCGAACTGAAGGATCCCTCGGGACTGGTGACCTCTAGGTTTGGGCCGGTCCTGATGGCTTCTATGTTCGGGCCGGTCCTGGTGGCTTCTACGTTCGGGCCGGTCCTGGTGGCTTCTATGGCTTTGATTATCTTCTTCGAAGCCTTCTCGTCTGCGTACGGTGTTTCACAGTCTCCCCCGCAATTGGCTCAACTTCTACGGCTTTGATTATCTTCTTCGAAGCCTTCTCGTCTGCGTACGGTGTTACACAGTCTTCCCCGCAATTGGCTCGACTTCTACGGCTTTGATTATCTTCTTCTTCGGGGTGAACGCTCGCCAAACTTCTCTGCTTCATTCGCTCTCTCCAGGTTGGAGAACCTCTCGTGGCCGTTCGCCACTCGCTAACTCTCTCTGGGCGGTTTGCCCAACAAATCCTTCTGCTTCTCTCAGTCTCCGGTCTGGAGAACTCTTCGTGGCCATTCGCACTCCCCAACTGCCTCTTCCAGCCTTTGCACCGCATTATATGCCTGTCTCTGACTCCGATAGAGTCCACTACAGAGAGGGAGACAAGGTCGGACTGCACTATTCTCACTGAGGTGGATTAGAGTACGGGGAATCCAATTTTTTAGGGGATGGACGATTCCACAGGTAACAATATTCTTGATAATTTTTAAAGAAATGGCAACCATTTAGAGAAAGATTATATGGATTATAATGATTTTATATAAAAAAAAAATGTTTCTATAAGAAGAAAAAAATATAATTTACATAAATATTTTTAAATTATTAGGTGAAAATAGTTACCAATATTTTCATCTTCCTGATAAAAGAAACCCGTTATTTTTACGAAAAATTCCATTAAAATATACATGAGCCATTTTTTCTAGTTATGTATTTGAAGGATCTTTTTTTATTACAGGTGTAATCTTCAAAAACTGTGAATTGTATTTTTTATTTTATAATAATTTCTTTGAATGATGTGAATTGATACTTCAGAATTTTAAATTTCTACATCGGTCTTTTAAAGAATTAAAAGGTCAAATTTGTTTGAAAGCAAGGTAAAAATAGAAAAGTGATTTTCTGAAAATCAATAGAGAAAAATTAGGATTCCGTTTTAGTAACTTTTGAACATCTGAATGCATGTTCTTGAAATTGGCAAGTTCCTTAATGATGCCATATCTAGATAAAGATAGTAAACTTTTAAATGAAGTTTGATTAAAATCAAATAATTGTTTGTTTGTTTGTTTTTTTGCTAGCTAGCAATTTCCCAAAATTCGAAAAACATCAACAGACATCAACAGACATAACTCAAAAAAACCTCTTAAAATTTATTCGTTTCTTTCTTTGTTTTTTTATAATTTACATTTCAATCATTTATAACATTATTTTTCAATCTCATCAATAGAGGCTTTTTTTAATTACATAAATCTGTGTATCCGTCCCATCCTTAATAAATATGGGATTAAAAAGATGAAGGAAGTGATACGGAAGAGAACAGAGCCTTTACGAAAAAAAAAATTCTTTCCATGATTTCACCCTTCAATCGACTTTTTTCTTTCAATGTGTTTATTTCCTTTTCTTTTCTTTTCTTCCATTTCATCTAAATAATTTTGCTTTGTTTTGTTTTTATTTTTATTTCCCATTGTACCTGCTTCATATTTTACTCATTTCTTCAAATCATTTTGAAATCACATCATTTAAAACGTGAATCTCTGTTTATGAGTTCATCATAGGAATGCTTTATACCGTTTCAGTGATGTCTTCTCCCTTGGTCGAAAAAGAAGTGGATGAGGTTTTGTTTACATCCGAAGTTACTTTGATTGCCTCTAGACCGATCACTGCATCCACATATGGTGTTTACATCAAACGTTTGCAGTCTCTCCACAAGTATCGCTACCCATCCCATACGTCAGTTTATGCAAAACATAAAGTAAATCGGACAAAATCTAATCAAACCATAAAGTAAACCGAATCTATTGTCTCTATGTTACTGTGATTAAATACTCTACATATTATTGAGGTGTAACGGCTTTATGTTTGACACTGAGTTTTAAAACCTTGTTTATAATTAAACAAAAAAGATATATATACATAATATACCACATCATACAGTTATAAAGAAAATTTGAAATTTCCGTTTTTTGAAAAAGAAACATATAACAAACTATAGTAAGATTCTTTTTTTTATTTCGATATTACATCAAAACAGTAAATTAATATTATAATCTTTAGATATTTTTGGATTTATAAATGGAATTTCATTTTATTTTTTAATAATTTCTTTCAGTTGATTTTATGAAATTGTCGAATATTTTGAATTTTAAAATAAATTATACAAATATATTAAGCTACAAACGTTTAACTTTATTTTTTTAAAAGAGAATTTTCATTTTCTATATTTTATAAACGACATTAGAAAAACAAAAAAATAGTTTCCGAAAAGTCTAACTCAGAAAAAGAGTCTCTCGATATCTGTGTTTACTATTTTATGTACCTTAAAAAAAGTTAGGAAGGATAATACTTATTTCAAAATAATAAAGAAATAAGAAAATTTTTTAATCACAAATAATGAAGGAAAGTAAAAAACAAAAAAAAAAGAAAGAAAAGAAAATACAATAGAAAATAAAAAAAAAAAAATAAAACCACCAAGCAGATTTGAACCCAGTACCCAAACCCATAAACGTCAGTGTTTAGCCCAGTGTTTTTCAACCGGGGTGCCGCAAAATTTAGGCATTTTCTTGGAAATTTACTTAAGTGTAGTACAAGATAACTCATTGTCAGTTCTATTTTGCTATGGGATATCTAGTAAGCAAAGAAGCGATGACTAGTCGCATGTTAATGTAATGTTCTACGCTACGTGTACGCAAAAAATTCATCTGGCCCATTAGCCCCCTCCCCCCCCATTCAGATTCTAGATTCGCCGCTGGACAAGGGTGTCACGATTTTTTATTTTCCAATCAGGGGTGCCACTAAATGAAAAAGGTTCAAAAACACTGGTTTAGCCGCTGCTCCACAGCAACACTTTTAGATTGGGAACAGAAATGCGATACTTGAAAATAAGTCATACTTGAAAATTATATCAAAGTGTTGTTTGTT
>JAFIDM010061827.1:21056-35554 GCA_023159025.1 Thereuonema tuberculata
CAAAGGGCCTAGGAGTCTATAAAGGACAAAGAAAGAAAGAAAGAAAGCAAGAGACAAAGATACATTCATTTTTATATATATAGATGAGCAGGAAAGTCAAGTGGAATTTGAAAACAAAAATCAAAACACTGTTTCTGTGAAGATACGGCCATTTAATCGAATGTTTTTTGCATTGACTTTTTTCAAATCCCACATTATTGTGCGGCTTTATATAGTTTTGTAATATAAGATAATTTTTTTTTATATTCCAAACTATTCTAAATTGCAAATGATTGATTTAAATCTTTGCTTTGCGAAACTCAGAGTTTCGCAAAGCAAAGTTTTCCTTCAATCATTTGCAATTTAGAATATATATAATTTTTACATGTATAACAATAATGAGTTTCCTTTAAAAATCTCCTATAGTACGGAACGAAACGGCGTCTGGTGGTTTTATAATTGCATTTTTAAATTACGTTTATTTTTATGCTAGTGTGTTGGCTTTTTAAGTGACTGTTTTTAACAATATTGAGCCAGATGAAAAATCATTCATAAGGTCCGGAGAGAGGGATGGTTTAGATAAGCTAATAAAAAATGTTCACTATGAGAGTCGTGTACAGGCAGGCACTAATAAAAAAAAAACGTTTTCTTTGTTGTTTACAGTGATAATTGCAATTTCGACTAATAGTTTTTTGGTAGTTTAACTTTATTTGTTCACTTTTTGCGAAAATATACAGGGTGATCATATTTGATGTATTTATTTACCATGTACACAAGCGATCACATGTTCTGATGTTTACAATCAAAATCATGCGAAATAGTCTGGAGCATATCGCCTTCATCGAAATTGGAGAAGTCAATTGGTTACTGTAAGCGTCAGAGATAAGTCACTTCAGTTTTCCCTCAGATTCGAGATATGACAGTGGTACTGTGCAGCATCGCGAAAATGTGAAGGAAAGAGACAAATATGGCGGTGATGGAGGCATGTTGTGGGAAAGCATCATGATTGCACAACACACTGAACCACTGGCGGATCCAGGATTTTTCAAAGGGGGGAGGCTAACTTTTCTGAAGGGTTGACTATATTTGTGAGTCTGAAGTGCACGCTAGTAGCAAGCTTTTTATTAGCAATTGAAATCGTCATCATGGCAATTACAATGTTTATCAGGCAGTAGCCTTTGTAATCCCCATTTTATCCAGTCTATATTCACAGCTGAAGGGAGGGGCTGTAGCCCCCACTAGACCCTCCCCCCTGGATCCGCCTATGCACTGAACTATGCTATTGAAAATAGGACTAAGACTGGCGAAAGATATTGCAACTAAGTTCTTCTACGTCATGTTCGATTTGTTTCGTGATGTTGTAGATTTATTTTAAGCTTTCTCATGCTCCGAACAGTGACATTGACATGTATTTGCTTTCCCTTAGGACGTAGTAAAAGTAATTTTCAATACAATTCATTGCTCCAAGTGGTTCCCTGCAGAGAAAACTACGAAAAGACGACAACTTTTGATGCAAAAAACGATTAGGAACTAAAAAAATGGATTGCGAATGTGTTCAGATAATTCTGGTATGTAATCCATTCTGTTGTAATTCATTTGATATGATTAAAGTTATTTTAAACAATTATATTGATGTTTATATTTAATTTAATTTATAAATAATAACCTCTTCCTATTTTATCACCATAACAGAAAATACGACATCAAAAATAAAGGCAAATTTTCGGAATTTATTACGATAATTCCTTTTTCGAGCTAAAAACTAAAAAATGATATAGAATAGGATTCAGATGATTGTCTAATCACAATACAACATGTTACATATAACAAATAACTGAAAACATATGCTTCATATTACAAAAATACATTGTATCGAAAAATAACAAACTGCACCAAGATAAATACAATTACGAAGACTATTCCTCAAACAATATTGTTGTAAATTTTGTGAATTATAAATGAGGTAAATTTTTTTTTTCTCCCTCAATTTTTTGTTTATGTAAATAGCAAAGATCAAAAATATTAATTTAATGTAAGGCTTTTATTCTATGGCGTTATGCTTTGGACTTTGTAAATATCGACCACCAAATGTCGTGTTAAAATGCTTTTTGTTTTTTCCGTTGCATAGCGACGACAGTTTTGTAAGTTGGAAGCCTTGGGTTCAGTTTGGTGGTTGGCAGTTTTTCCCATGCGGTTGTAGTGCAAAGAATGTCTTCCGTTTGTAACCTCATGGATGGGCGGCAAATTCGAATGGAGCCGAACCTTCGAATTTCATCACTGCGTTTTATATAGCAAATTCAGGGAATTTGCGTTGTTCGTAGGATAACCCCACGGCGAAAAGGTTTAATCCAGGGTTAAGTTCGGATAGGCCTACTAAAATGGAACACGCCCTTCCACGATTCATAGCAAGTAGTGATCCACAGCCTAGCTTCGACGCATAAAAAGACAAGGTAGGAAATATCCTCTTTTGCTTATCAAGTGTTTATTCCGAAAAAGATGTCGCATAAAGCAAGGAATTTTCTTTCCGTTGAAGAGAAGATTTAAGATTTCTACATACGGACTGTTAGAGTTAAATTTCTCGTGATCGAGAAAGTATTAATGTTCTTAAGTTTGATATATAACTTAATGATGTATTTAGATTAGAGTTACAGGATTTTCTGATGTGAGATTAAGTTGAAATCTCTTGATTTAAAGATTTGTCAGAATACGAATTGTTTAAATGTTGTAACCAGGGGTTACGTGAATTAAGTTTTATTGATTGTGTAGTTTTTCCAGGAATTCCTAATATGAGATTAGAGTGAAATTTAACTAAATAAGAATTAAGAAATGTGATTCGTTTGAATACTGTAACCAGGGGTTACGTTAATTGAATTTTAGTTAAATGAAATAAGTCATCATTTTATCTTAAAGAAGAATAAGATATGTAATGGTATTGTAGTTTACATGGACTAGTAAATTTGAGATAATTTCTAGATAGATAAATTATACTTCATATGTAATTTATGATGATTTCTTGAACGGTAATGTTCAAATGATTTAGAGGTTGTTTTAGATTTCAAACTATGAGCAAGTTTGTTGTTTAACTGAAAGTAATTTTTACCTAAAGTATTTTGATGAATACTCGTTAAAAGTTTATTAAGATTTATTTGCAGATTGATCATGTTTTACATTAGACGTATTAAGTGAACATATTTGAATTACATTAAGAGTAGAATGTTACCTGTATTTGCTTGTTGCTAAACGATTATAAAGTTTGTTTTTGTTTGGACAAAATGTGTGTTCTCATTTTGATTCACATGCTAACCTAATACTCTGCTATGTCATTTAAATTTCTATTACTGTCGTTATGGGCCCTTTGAGGTCTATTTTGACATTTTAGATTTTCAACAGTAACAAATACTTCATTGAAGGATTGTTCATAATAAAACGTGTACACCTTATCATTTAAAGTCATGAACCTAGGATCTAACTGAATCCCATCGTTCCTGTTGATCACCCTCCCTTTAGTATTACGAATAATCATGCTTTCAATTATTTTACGAAGTTTTGGATCACTCTCTGTTTTGAAGAATTTGAACAGCCTGACTGATAAGATGGCCCAATTTTACTGAATGTTCCGCTAATTCCGATATATCAACTTTTCGGTTTCTCACATAACTGGTGTGTTGCCGAACGCGTTCTCTTATTGTTCTTTTCGTCTCCCCAACACAAAAATTATCACAAGATCCACATTGCACTTTGTAATCCACCTCCATTTGATTATAACTTTCTTTACAATTCAATTTGCTACATAAAATATTTCTTAATTTGTTTATAATTTGATTATAAATGAATCCAAATTCTATACCGAAAAACAAAATAATTTAGATGAAATGGAAATAAAGCAAATAAAATGAAATAAATACATTGAAAGAAGAAAGTGGAATGAAAGGATGAAATCATGGAAATATTTTTTTTTTCGTTCAGGCACTGTTCTCTTCCGTATCACTTCCTTCTTCTTTCTAAAACCATATTTATTATGGATGGGACGGATACACAGTCGTTGTATGTGTGGACTGAAGACAAAATGAATCAATGCATTTCCTACGGAAATCGGGAATTTAAAATTCTAATACGAGAGGAGTCCTAAATTTATGCAATGGTTATGTGTTGAATGATGTTGGAAAGTAAGGTAGTCCGAAATTCTGTTATTTATGGCCGTACGATGCGCTGTAAGCCGGTCAGTTAAGGTCCTGGGGATCTCTTAAATGTACATCCAGTGATGATTTTCACACATAATGCCATAGACGACATCCTTGATAGCCACATTAAGCTCTTTATTGAAACACGTAAGAAACTTCTGAGTATGGCAGGAAACCGGAGAAGTGATTCTGATATTGTGATAATGACAATCAATGGAGACATATAGTTGATTCTTCTTAAGCTTGTTCCTATCATCATCATTACAACATCACGCAATGGCCCTCTTAAAGTGGCGATGAAGGAAAGTCTCATGAAATCATTTTGTTGGAGTAGTTGATAAATGGTGCATATTCCTTAGTAAATGAAGTGTAGAAGCTAAATTAAAAGCTCTATTTATAAATAATAGAAAAATAAAAGAAACGAATAAATTTTAGGCTGTGTTTTTTGAGTGATGTCTGTTGATGTCTGCTTTTTTTTCGAATTTTGGGAAATTGCTAACTATCAAAAAAACAAAAAACAAACATTTGTTTGATATTAATCAAACTTCATTTAAAAGTTTACTTTCTTTATCTAGAAATGGCATCATTAAGAAACTTGCCAATTTCAAGAACATGCAGTCAGATGTTGAAAAGTTATTAAAACGGAATCATAAGTTTTCTTTACTGAGTTTCACTTTTCTATTTTTTATCCTATTTTCAAACAAATTTGACCTTTTAATTCTTTGAAAACCGATGTAGAAATTTAAAATTCTAAAATCTCAATCCACATCATTCGAATAAATTATTATAAAATAAAAAATACAATTCACAGTTTTTGAAAATTACACCTATAATAAAAATAAGGATCCTTCAATTACATAACTAGAAGAAAGGGCTCATGTATATGTTAATGGAATTTTTAGTAAAAATAACGGGTTTCTTTTCTCAGGAAGATGAAAATATTGCTAACTATTTTTCCCTAATAATTTAAAAATATTTTATGTAAATTATATACTTCTCTTCTGTGTTTCAATATCTTTTAGAAACAGATTTTTTTTTTTATAAAATCATTATAATCTCAATCATCTTTCTAAAATATGTTTTAAAATGATCAAGAATATTTCTGAAGCTTAACAAAAGTTAACACATTTTAAAATATGTCTGAAATTAAATTTCCCTTAAATTGTCCGCTTTTGACAAGGGAGATGATTTGAATTGAAGACACCGGTGCAAAAAGGAGGCAGCTCCATTTCAGCAAATTTTTCAGGAGAGGCAATAACTGTTTTACCACGAATTCTTTGAATTTATATGTATGATTCATATGTAGGTTTAAAATCTAGTACTTAACATAAAATATCCTTACAAAATACGCGTTTTGGAAATTTGGTTAAATAACAATATCAAAAAGAAAATGTTGGAGCTGCCCCCGTTTTGCACCAGAGAATAAAAAAAAAAAGTCAAACAAATTTGAATGCGATTTATTAACAAAATGTTATCAAAAGTAATAAATAGGCACAAACTAATCATCTGTAAAGCTATCTTTTTCTGACTCAGTAGATTCTTCTTCTCCTTGACACTTCAGGCGGTCATAAACCCACATACAGTCAGAAGGCACCTATTTTGTTGCAAGTTCTTTCACATGTAGAAATTTGGGGCGCTTAAGTGGAAACGGTCCAGAGTAGAACAATAATGTAAAAGGAGGTAAAGTCAACGTTACGCCACGTTTTTGAAGGGTAAACAAGTCCTTAACTAAGACACTGGCCGAACTGCTGCATTCCACGCCTTTGACACGATAAGAAGATATACCAATTTTTGCCTTCGTCGGTTTGATACGCACTTTTTAAAATGACCGTTAAAATGACCACTGAAGTTCAAAATCATTTCTTGGGAAACAGGAACCACTACAAATTTGCGGCATGTATTTTTTACCAGAGGTGCTCCGGAGATGTCCCCTTTTTGCTCCGAATCCAATCAGGAGGCATATATATATATTCATTGTATTTCCCTTATGAGTTAACGGAGCTGCCTCGTTTTTTCACCAATCGATGGAGCGCCTTTCTATAAACCTGTAGCGATTAAAAACGAAAAATCGTCAATATATGGAGCTGCCTCCTTTTTGCACCGGTGTCTTCAATTGTCTTAAAATATGCTAATCATGTTTCAAGAAGATATTTATTTTCGTTCACAAAAATTTTCAAGAACAAATGAACATAAAGACCCGATATGCAGTTAGAAAATGAAACAATTAATCATTTTATCTGATTTTATGATTACAGTAAGATATTACGAATATAAGCTAATATTATAGATGTTTTTAAGAAATGTAGTTGGAATACGTTATTATCATAAATTATGCTTTACCAGCCTAAAAGAGGTTTCCTTGAATTCGTTCCTCTTTTTTAGTAAATTTCAATTTTGATTTTTGTTTTGAACTAATAAGCCTGGTTTTCATTTTATTTGTTTCGAATGAATAAATGATCATGAAATTACTAATAAAAAGATAATATTAGATTACAGTTGTTAAAGCAATAAATATTTAAATATATTGTGAATGCTTTTTAGAAAATCTATTTTGGAATTCTGTAAATTTGAATTTTATCTGATGACTTCAAAAATTGAAAGGTCATTTTGTGGTTGAAATAAAACCATGAATACTCTCAATAAATGCTATAGCAACGCAGCTGGAATATCCTCCTTGGCGATCAATAATTTTTTAATGGCTTTACATTTTTCAAAAAAAAAAAAAAAAAGAATTTGGTTCCAAAAGATTTTAATACAACCCTGTAAGCGATTATTAAATGCTTTAGAGAAGATATGTTTCCGAGAAGATATGTTTCCAACGCAATATTTTCTACTTGAGCATGAATTGAAACTTGGAAGTTCTCTGAATGGAATAATGACTAAACCCCTTAATTTTTTGAAAAACAAAGACAAAAATGTTTTCAAAATTAGCGAAATAATATTTGAAATGAAAAATTTATAAGCGGTCTGACACTAAAATAAATAAATAAATGAATAAATAAAAAAATCAAAAAAAAGAAGTTTTCAAAGATAACGCTGAGACAGAAATTACAAATTTCAATGTTATTTTTATCAAATATTACAAAATAAAATTAGTTTTTAACTAAATAAACTTCGGTTTCAATTGAAAATTAAAGAAATGAAATGCTAGCAAAGAAATTAAAAAAAGAAAATTGATAACATTCGTAATTTTTTTTCATTATTTAATGTAAATAAGTGATTTTTTACGTCTATTGTACTATCACGTTTGATTTTTTTCTTCATGTACGTCTAATACTATTAGTTTTAAACGTCGATACTTACCTAAATAATAAATATCTGAGCCAAATTCTTATTTTTCTTCAAATTTCCTTAAATCAGTTCAGACTTCACTGAAATTAAAATACATTTGAATAAATTATAGTGCAAATTAGTTCTGCTAAGCTGCATCTCCTTTCACCATATGAAGAGATTAAAATAAAACTTTCTACTTTTAACCCCTTTATTACTTAGAAATTCTCTGTACTTTTTGATAATCGGAAGTCGAATGGGTCTTGTCGTAGCTGGCGTTTGAGTCCTCATATGTAATTTGTAATATTAATATGTAATGTAGTAATTTTACAAATGTTTTAAACGAGAAAATTTATTTTCTTTTAAGGGGAAGGGGGATACAATCCAGCAATTCTAGACAAAATACCGTTGAAGGCAAAATACTTCTGTCTATGGCAATGCGTTAACAAAGAATCTAAATACCTAAATACATTTTATATAGATTCTTTGGCGTCAACTCAGTTTCGAAGGAGTCCACGTGTAAATGCGCAATGAAGGTGGGTTTCAGTTAACTAAAAAATAATATCCTTTCTGTATAAATATCAAAATCAATCAGTAGCCATAAATTAATATTCAATATAACTAATTGATTAAATTTTTTGAATATAGATAACGTGATGTGAGATGATTCGACTGAATGTTTCTTGATGTGAGATTATTCGATTGAATTTTTCGTGATGTTGAATGATTTTACTGAATGTTTCGTAATGCGAGATGATTCGAATGAATGTTTCGTGATGTGAGATGAATCGACTGGATATTTCATGATGTGAGATGATTCGAATGAATGTTTCGTGATGTGAGATGATTCGACTGAATGTTTCGTGATGCAAGATGTTTATACTTAATGTTTCGTGATGTGAGATGAATTGACGAAATATTTCATTATGTGAGAGGATTCGAATGAATGTTTCGTGATGTCTCTGCTGATGGCAGCAATCGTTGAAGAGACATTCAAAGATAAAAAAATGGAAAGGTATTAAAGGTTCGAGAAAAATTTGAAATAAATTCGAAGACAGATTGGATTGTAAAAAAATTTGAAATTTATTAAAAATCTGTCGATGACACGAATTGAATTTATGGAAAAAGATTTATTCTTTGGATTTATTGAAAAAAATCGTAATCTAGTTCTAAATTCTGCTTTAAAAAATCTTAAGAATATAAGGTTTAAAGGCTTGGGCACACAGAAAGCAGTCTGTCGCGGCTGGCAGCAATGCAGCGGTCGTCGTGGCGGTCTGCGATATTGGAATGGCACATAGGACGCGATATCTTGAGTGAGCGGTCAAATATGGTAATTGGTGTATTGGCAATGAAGTGGCGGGTATTTTTATGAGCTGTAGAGGCTGATGTTGAAACTACGGATTATATAGTAAAAGCAGCTTGCTGTTTGCACAATTACGTCATATCAAAGAATAACAGAGTGGACAGCCGTAGAAACTGAAGAAGGGTGCATTTGTGAATACTACTTAACGAATCGAAGGTCTCCCAATGTTGCAACTAAATTCGCGAATGTTTTACTGATTACTTTCACAGAATAAACAACGCAACATAATACAACACATAAATGTAATGTTTATGTACAAAAATATGACTGAATTTTAATTTCTTGTTTATAATTAAATTAATTATATAATTAATTGCTTCTGTCTTTTTTAAAACATATCTTTAATGTTCGTGTGAACTATCGAATAAATACCTGTATTTACGTACATTTTCTATAAAAACTTCTATTTGTTCACTCATTATTCGTTTTCTAAAAAACATTCACAATATATTCAAATATTTATTGCTTTCAATAAAGTCTATTAACGCCTGTACTCTTGACTAATTGTTTTAATAAAAATAAAAAATAAAAAACTTTACAAATTAAAAATTACATTAAAATTAATTTAAAATTCATTAAAAATCACAACCAGATTTCCTTCCCGAGAGGGAAATTTCTCAAGTGGCAAAAAAGTCACTGCAATAAGTCCAAATAAATAGATTTAATTGTCCAAATGCACGGGGTTTAATCTTGTGTCATATGATCTGCAGGCATGAATGCCGGGTGACAAAAGCACATCTGGTGGTGTTATGTTGAACTGCTGATGTAAACAATTGCACATATGTCTGTTTATAAACATAATCTCCTGTTTGGTGATCGAACTGATCCGCTTATGATCCTACTTCTGGCAATCCTGGTTTTCTGGAAAGTCACTAGAAATAGAGAAAAGAGAAAATGATTAAAGAGTAAAAAATAAAAAATAAACTAATGATGTTCACTTTCTGAAGATTTTTTTATTTATTTATTTATTTTTTTTATCTCTCCTTTCCTCATATTTCTCTTTTTCCTTTTTTCTTCTCACGAGAAGGAAACCTGGTTGTGATTTTTAATGAATTTTAAATTAATTTTAATGTAATTTTTAATTTGTAAAGTTTTTTATTTTTTATTTTTATTAAAACAATTAGTAAAGAGTACAGGCGTTAATAGACTTTATTGAACTTTCACTGTACTCGTTACCATTACTATTATGAATTTATTGCTTTAACAACTATAATCTAATATCATATTTTTATTAGTAATTTCATGATCATTTATTCATTCGAAACAAATAAAATGAAAACCAGGCTTATTAGTTCAAAACAAAAATCAAAATTGAAATTTACTAAAAAAGAGGAACGAATTCAAGGAAATCTCTTTTAGGCTGGTAAAGCATAATTTATGATAATAATGTATTTCAACTACAATTCTTAAAAACATCTATAATATTAGCTTATATTCGTAATATCTTACTGTAATCATAAAATCAGATAAAATGATTAATTCTTTCATTTTGTAACTCCATTTCGGGTCTTTATGTTCATTTGTTCTTGAAAATTTTTGTGAACAAAAATAAATATCTTCTTGAAACATGATTCGTATATTTTAAGACAATTGAAGACACCGGTGCAAAAAGGAGGCATCTCCATATATTGACGATTTTTCGTTTTTAATCGCTACACGTTTATAAAAAGGCACTCCATCGATTGGTGAAAAAACGAGGCAGTTCCGTTAACTCATAAGGGAAATACAATGGATATATATATATATACCTCCTGATTGGATTCGGTGCAAAAAGGGAACACCTCCGGAGCACCTCTGGTAAAAAATACATGCCGCAAATTTGTAGTGGTTCCTGTTTCCCAAGAAATGATTTTGAACTTCAGTGGTCATTTCAACGGTCATTTTAAAAAGTGCGTATCAAACCAACGAAGGCAAAAAATTGGTATATCTTCTATCGTGTCATGAAGTACACAGCAAAAAGCATGGAATGCAGCAGTTCGGCCAGTGCCATAGTTAAGGACTTGTTTACCCTTCAAAACGTGGCGTAGCGTTGACTTTACCTCTTTCTACATTATTGTTCTACTCTGGACCGTTTCCACTTAAGCGCCCCAAATATCTACATGTGAAAAAACTTGCAACAAAATAGGTGCCTTCTGACTGTATGTGGTTTTATGACCGGCTGAAGTGTCAAGGAGAAGCAGAATCTACTGATCCAGAAGAAGATAGCTTTACAGATGTAACTTTTGAACATCTGAATGCAAGTTCTTGAAATTGGCAAGTTCCTTAATGATGCCATTTCTAAATAAAAATATTAAACTTTTAAATGAAGTTTGATTAAGATCAAATTAATGTTTATTTTTTGTTTTTTGTTTTTTTTTTAGCAATTTCCGAAAATTCGAAAAAAAAGCAGACATCCACAGACATTACTCAAAAACCACAGCCTAAAGGTTTATTCGTTTCTTTTCTTTTTCTATTATAGTTTACATTTAAGTCATTTATAGAATTATTTTTCAATCCTTCAACAGTTGCTTTATTTAATTATATAAAAACATAGATTTATTTAGGTAAATAAAAAAATTCAATTCATTCAGCTTCTTCTTTTTCTGCATTGGGTTTTCGTAATGAAGATTTGAAACAAATTATTTAAATACATGAATTAATCAGTAGTTATACATTATTATACAATTTTTTAATTACATGGTTTCTTTTTTTTTTATTAAATTCAAATACTGACTAAAAAGTTTTTAAACCTTAGTTATCTTTTTCATGTACTGTTCATATTCAGTATCAAATATAAGCCGATACATCTGAATATTATACAGAGCATTTAATCACAGTAATATAGAGGCTATAGTTTCTGCTTGCAAAAACGGAGAAGCCTTCTCCTAGCATTTAATTCCTTGGAAAGTAACAATATAAAGAGGTGGAGGATGCCGTGTGGAATCCCTGTAGATTTTTTGTATAATCTGATGTGTGGAATGGGCACATCTTACACCTCCCCTCTCCTACAAGATAAATATTATCACTGTGTTTATAAATAGAGCCTTTAATTTGTCTTCTACACTTCATTTATAAGGAATTATGCACCATTTATCAACTACTCCAACAAAATGATTTTCATGAGACTTTCCTTCATCGCCACTTTAAGAGGGCCATTGCGTGATGTTGTAATGATGTTGATAGCAACAAGCTTAAAAGGAATCAACTATATGTCTCCATTGATTGTCAATATCACAAGATCAGAATCACTTCTCCGGCTTCCTGCGATATTCAGAGGTTTCTTACGTGTTTCAATAAAGAGCTTGATGTGGATGTCAAGGGTGTCGTCTACGGCATTACGTGTGAAAATAATCACTGGATGTACATTGGAGAGACCAGCAGGGCCTTAACTGACAGGCTTGCAGAGCATCGTAGGGCCATAAATAACAGAATTTCGGTCTTCCTTACGTTCCAATATCATTCAACTCATTACCATTGCATAAATTTATGACTCCTGACATACTGGAATTTTGTATTCCAGATTTCCTTAGGAAATGCATTGATTCAATCTTCATTTTGTCTTCAGTCCACACATACGACGACTGTGTATCCGTTGCATCCATAATAAATATGGGTTCAAAAAGAAAAAGGAAGTGATACGGAAGAGAACAGTGCCTTAACGAAAAAAAAAAATCTTTCAATGATTTCATCCTTTCATTCCACTTTCTTCTTTCAATGTATTTATTTCATTTTATTTCCTTTATTTCCATTTCATCTAAATAATTTTATTTTGTTTTGTTTTTATTTTATTTTCCATTTTATGTGGTTTATGTTTTTACAAAAGTCTTATTTCAAACTCATTTTGAAATCACTTCATTTAAAATATGAATCTCTTTTTATCAGTTCGTCATACGAATGTTGAATACCGTTTCAGTAATGTCTTCCACCTTGGTCGAAAAAGAAGTGGTTGAGGCTTTGTTTACATCTGAAGTTACTTTGATTGCCTCTAGATCGATCACTGCATCCACATGTGATTGTGTTTAGATCAAATGTTTCCAGTCTCTACACAAGTACCGCTACCCATCCCATACTCTAGTTTATGCAAAACATAAACTAAATCGAACAAAATCTAATCAAAACATAAAGAAAGCCGAATCTATTATGTCTATATCACTCTAATCAAATACTATGAATGTTATTGAGGTGTAACGGCTTAATGTTTGATACGGAGCTTTTAAACCTTGTTTACAATTACACACAAAAATAGGATACATATACACATACAAACATTACATCATAGAGCTAAAAACAAAATTTTGAAGTTCCGTTGTTTAGAAAAGAAACATATGACCAACTATAGTAATATTCTTTTTTTTAATTTTAATAATACATCAAAATAGTAACTTAATATTATAATCTTCAGATATCTTTGGATTTATAAATGGAATTTCATTTTATTTTTTAAAAATTTCTTTCGGTTAATTACTATGAAATTTGTCGATCATTTTGAATTTTAAAATATACAAAAATATTAAGCTAAAAATGTTTTACTTTATTTTTGTAAAACAGGATTTTCAGTTTCTATATTTTATAAACGACATTAGAAAATCAGAAGATTAGTTTCTGAAAAGTCTAACTCAGAAAAAGAGTCTATCAATGTCTGTGTTTACTATTTTACGAACCTTAAAAAAATAGTTAGGAAGAATAGTATTTACTTCAAAACATTAAAAAAAAAAGAAAATTTTTAATCAGAAATAACGAAGGCAAGTAAAAATTAAGAAAAAAAGAAAAGAAAATATATAAAATAGGAAATAAAAGAAAAAAAAATGAAGCCACCAAGCAGATTTGAACCCAGTAATCAAACCCCAAAACGTCAGTGTTTAGTCGCTGCGTCACAGCAACACTTTTAGTTTAACAACAGAAATTAGATAATACTTGAAAATTATATCAAAGTGTTGGTTGTTAGTAGATTTTAATGGCACAAAAGCATATATAAAAGTGTGAAGGGGATTCAATTAGACGGACATGGACGGGGAGAAGTGTCCAGGTTTCAATTGAAGCCCGTTATTTTCGGAGTCATCAAGAGTAATTGTTTGGTCCAGATCGATCAAAAGGATTAGGAGTGTATAGCGAACAAACAACAAACAAACACACAAACCAACAAACTTCCGACTTTATAAATGTAGATATCAATGCAGGAAAGTGATGTGGAATTTGAAAAAAAAAATCAAAAATAATGTTCATGTGGAGATACGACCATTTTGTCGAATGGTTTTTGTGCTGGCTTTTTTCAAATCCCACATCACCGTCCGGCTTTATATAGTTTCTTATTTTTTTTTTATATATTCTATACTATTCTAAATTGCAAATGATGATTGAAATCTTTTCTTTGTGAAACTCGGAGGGTCAGCTTTGAGTTTCGCAAAGCATTGTTTTTCCTTCAATCATTTGCAATTTGGAATATATATAATTTTTATATGTATAACAATAATGAGCTTACATTTAAAATCTCCTATACAGTAATCCCTCGTTTATCGCGGTTAATGGGGACAAGAGCCCCCCGCGATAGGGGAAAATCCGCGAAGTAGGATTGCCCCCCCCCCTGGGAATTTTCGTAAGTGTGTGTGGGTACCAGAAGTTTAAAATATATATATTTATACTTTATATACAGTATACAGTATATATATACTGTATATATATATGGAGGAAAATCGCCAACCGGACAGTCAATATGCCTTCGCCCATTG
>JAFIDM010061827.1:35564-80807 GCA_023159025.1 Thereuonema tuberculata
TTTTCCTCCATTTATAAATGATTACGGACGTTAAACTTGCTTTCTATATATATATATATATATATATATCTATATATATATTTATATATATATAATATATGTATATAGTAAATTTTACTTAAATCTTTTTAATTATAAAACCTTAATAGTATACATTCACTCACTCACTACCACTCGTAGAGGGTTGAGGTTCACTCGGATGCTCTTCTGCTGGAGTCGCTGACTGTTTGGTGGGGTTTTTATCATGGAGAAAAACTCGCGATGCACTGAAGCCGCGAGACTTCAAGCGCGAAATAGCGAGGGATCACTGTAGTACGGAACGAAATGGCGTCTGGTGGTTTTAAAATTACGTTTTATTTTATCCTAGTGTGTTGACTATATAAGTGACTGTTTTTAACAATATTGAGCCAGATGTAAAATCTTTCATCAGGTCCGGAGAGAGGTTGATATAGATAAGCTAGTAAAATCTGAACACAAAACTGATTACACGGTTATCATATTCGATGTATTAATTTACCATGTACACAAGCGAACACCTCTTCTAATGTTTACAACCACAAAATCTTAGGGAATAGTCTGCAACTCATCGCCTTCTTCGAAATTGGATAATCAATTGGTTACTGTATGCTACACAGATTAGTCATTTCAGTTTTCCGTCAGATTCCAGATGTGATAGTGGTACTGTGCAGCATCGCGAAAATGTGAAGGAATATGGCGGTGATGGAGGCATGTTGTGTGAAGGCATCATGATTGCAGAACACACTGAACCAAGCTACTGAAAAGAGGACTAAGACTGTTGAAAGAAATTATAACGAAGTTCTTCTACGTCACGTTCGATTTGTTTAGTGGTGCTGTAGATTTATGTGGAGCTTTCTCATGCTGCGAACATTCACATGTACTTTGTTTTCCTTAGGACTTAGTAAAAGTAATTCTCAATACAATGCATTGCTCCAAGTGGTTCCCTACCGAGAAAACTTCGAAAAGACGACATCTTTTGATGCAGAAAACGATTATTAACTAAAAAAATGGATTGCTAATGTGTTAAGCCTTGTACGTAATACATTCTGTTGCAATTCATTTGATATGATTAAAGTTACTTTAAACAATTATGTAGATGTTTAAATTTAATTTAATTTATAAATAATAACTTCTTCCTATCTTATCACCATAAAAGAAAAAAAGGCATAAAAAATAATGGCAAATTTTCTTAATTTATTACAACAATTCCTTTTTCAATCCTAAAAACTAAAAAATGATATACAATAGGATTCACATGATTGTCCTACCACAATACAACATATTACATATAACAAATAATTGATAACATATGCTTTATATTACAAAAATATATTATATCCAACAATAACAAACTGCACCAAGATGAATACAAGTACGAAGACAATTCTTCAAACAATACTTCATTGAATGATTGTTCATAATAAAATGTAGACACCTCATCATATAAAGTCATGAACCTAGGATCTAACTTAATCCCATCGATCCTGTTGATGTCCCTCCCTTTAGCATTACGAATAATCATGCTTTCAATTATTTTACGGAGTTTTGGATCACTCTCTGTTTTGAAGAATTTGAACAGCCTGACTGATGCGATGGCCCAATTTTATGAATGTTCCGCTAATTCCGATACCGGTATATCAACTTTTCGGTTTCTCACGTAAATGTTATTGTAAATGAATCCTAATTCTATACCGTACTTCCTATAAGTGTGAACTATTGAGAACAATTTTTCTCAATTGTGAACTATTGCTGTTAAGATAAGGAATCCAAATTCTATTTACCTTTCTATCTTCCAACTCTTTCATTCTAAATTTATTGTAATCATTCATAGCTTTATCTATAAGTGGATCCGTGTAGCCGTTCATTTTTAATAATCTTTTCATGTTCCTTATACTATTGTCAAAATCGTCTTGTAAGTTAGAAGATACATCTATCCTTCTTACATAATTTTCAATAATGTTTCTATTAATATGCCAGCTATGACCTGAATTATAATTCAACATGTAATCACTGCTGAAGTTCTTTCTGTAATGCTTCAATCTTAAACCATTAATTGTTTTAGTTAAAGTCATATCTAAGAAATTTAAACTGTTATTATACTCTTCTTCCTTTTTAAATTTTAAATCCTTATTTTTGTTCAACGTATCATAAAAACCATCAAACTGTCTGACGGTGCCATACCAAATAATATCCACGTCATCCGCATACCTAAAATACTGAAAATCAAATTTCGTGTTCATCAAAATGCCCTTTTCAAAATAATTCATGAAAATATTACACAATGTACCTGATCGGAGAAGCCCACGGGGAAACCCTTTTACTTGTTTATAAATTTTACCATTGTGAGAAAAATATGTGTTTCTGGTTATTAATTTAACAAAGTCCATAAATTCTATATTGCTCACCTTATAGGACGCTAGAAGGATGTTACTTTAAAATGCCATTTTTTCTAAGATCATCAAGGTCTCGTCTACCGGAACGTTTGTGTACATGCTCTCAACGTCGAGTGAGAACATGTGAAACTTTCTCTTGTTGTTGAATAGATGATGTGATTTGCTTGCAAGATCTTTAGAATTCTTAATCAATACATCCTGCCTTGGAAGCTTGAATTTGGAAGTTATCCTGTTCTCAAATCTGGCCAATTTATGAAAAGGACTGCCATACGCATTGATTACTGGCCTAATTGGATAGTTTTTTTTTTTGAATCTTTATGCGACCTTCCAATCTTGGGTCTGACACGAGTCATTCAATAAGTCTTCTTTCTGCGAATAACTAATAGAGCCATTCTCCAATAGATTTTTAGAAACTTCCTTTCAATTGCAATATAGACTAATTGTGGGCTTTTCGTCTAAGAGGAAGTAACAATTTTTCCTCAATTAAGCTATCCAACTTATCGATGAATTCCTTCTTATTTATTGTAACTAAATGGTTGCCTTTGTCAGACCTTTGTCAGACACGTGGATCTTCTTATCATTCCCAATGTTCTTTAATATGTTTATTTCTTCTGGCATTAAGTTTAACTTAGTTATTTTAGAATTTTCAATTTTCAGTTTGTTGAGATTACTGATAAAGTTGGATTTTGATTCACCATTTAAGATTCATTTACAAAAGCAAATTAAGAAATATTTTATGTAGCAAATTGAATTGTAAAGAAAGTCACAATCAAATGAGGGTGGATTACAAAGTGCAATGTGGATCTCGTGATAATTTTTATGTTGGGGAGACGAAAAGAACAACAAGAGAACGAGTTCGAGAACACGCCAGTTATGTGAGAAACCGAAAAGTTGATATATCGGAAGTAGCGGAACATTCAGTAAAATAAGGCCATCGCATCATTCAGGCTGTTCAAATTCTTCAAAACAAAGAGTGATCCAAAACTTCGTAAAATAATTGAAAGCATGATTATTCGTAATACTAAAGGGAGGGTCATCAACAGGAACGATGGGATTAAGTTAGATCCTAGGTTCATGACTTTGACTGATAAGGTGTACACGTTTTATGGTGAACAATCTTTCAATGAAGTATTGTGTAAGGAATTGTATTCGTAATTGTATTTACCTTGGTGCAGTTTGTTAATTTTCGATAAAATGCATTTTTGTAATACGGAGCATATGTTTTCAGTTATTTATTATAGATAACATGTTGTATTGTGGTTAGACAATCATGTGAATCCTATTGTATATCATTTTTAAGTTTTGGGCTCGAAAAACGAATTGTCGTAATAAATTCCGAAAATTTGCCATTATTGTTTATGTGGTATTTTATTTTATGGTGATAAGATAGGAAGAAGTTATTATTTATGAACACTAGAAGAAGGATTCAGAAAGAATATGGTAAATTTACTTATTAATTTAATTTATTTTTTAAATAGAAAAAAAAGATATATCCTTCTCTTTCAGCAGATATTTCAATTTGAAAATAATATAGACTATTTTTTTAAGTCTTTTTTTATTATTTAAATTTTGAAAAACAACCAAACGAAATTAATAAAAGAAAATTTCAAGAAGAAATCTAAAAACGATCTTTTATTTAGTTCTGTTTTGATTTTGTAATGAAATATTTATATTATGATATGAAAAAATGGAGAAATACTATAGATATTGCAAAAATATTAAAGATTTTCTGTATCCTTTGTTTAATGCTCCGGAAGCCTCCGCATATGTAACAGAAAACAACTTCTTATTTATTAAAAACACACAAACACACACAAATTACATCAAGGAAACTAAAACTAAAATGTTTTAAAAGTTTTATTTAAATTTAATTTCTGATGTTTATATTCTGTCAATCCACGAATGCTTTTAGAACCAGCCTGTGAATCATATATCTATGATATATTTTATTTTTTATGGAGATTAGAATGTAGTCGTCCTGCTCTAATTGCTAAGACGTCTAACTTCGGAACAGATGGTTGCATGTTCGATTACCGTCGTGAATTTGTAGAAATTATTTCTATTTTCACAAATTACAACAATTGCACCAGACAGATAGAGAAATAAAATCTTTTAGTAACATAGATATATGTTACTAAACTCAGTGGTTTCTGAGTTACAAACACCATAGGTTTTTAAGTTACAAATATTGATTTTTCAGTATTCTATCTTATAGAAATAGTACTTCTGTCTTTCTTGAATCTCTTTTCTTAACTACAACAATTACCCGTGTGCAAATTGATGGATGTAGATATTTGAAGAAGAGATATGTTGAGATAGATGTTATTTAATATAGATGATGAATGAAGATCGTAGCTTGTATTCGAAATTCTTGGCGACGAATTGATTGTGACTATTCTTTCGAGTGAAGATAACCAAATTCTGATGACTTGCGACTAAAAGGCATAAAGTTGTGTGTGAGTGAACAACTTTAGTTAGCAAGTCCGCTCCATTTCTTTCGCTGCAAACATATTTGAGGTCTAGCTCCCTTCTATCCACATAATCTTGGATGATGTAATACTTTAGTTTAATATGTTTCCTACGGGTTGTCTGGAACTTGTTTTCAATCAACTTTAACGTTGGTTGATTGTCACAATACAATGTTACACTTTCTTTTAACAGCTTGGTAAATCGCAACTCGGATAGTGTCCTCTTAATAATGATTATTTCTCTCGCGCATTCGCTACAAGAAATCAGCTCTGATTCCTGGGTACTTTGGGATACGATACTTTGCTTCTTACATTTCCATGCAATTAAGCTGTTCCCCAAGAAAATTATGCTTCCCGATGTTGACTTTCCTTTACTTCTGTCTCCGAAGCTTGCATCTGAGTACGCTTCAATCCTATCTTCTCCCTTCGAAAAGATCAACTTATAGTTTGCGGTTCCGCGGAGATAACGCAGAATTCTTTTGACATTCTGCATATCAAGGATTGTCAGCGAGTTGAGCACCTCTGAACACCGGTTTACTGCGTAGGTAATATCTGGGTGGCTCACATTACTAAGGTAACTGATGCTTCCTACGATGCTTCTATATCTAAAGTGTTCTTCTTTGCCTAACTTGTCATTCTTATCCTGTCTTTCTTGCATCAGACATGATCCTTCTGCCAATGGTGTACTCATGGGCTTACAATCATTCATCTGGAACTTATTTAATAGATCTTCGATAAATTGTTTCTGCGAGACGCTGATTCTTCTTTGAACTGTATCATATTCAATCTCCATGCCCAAATATTCTTTAACAACACCCAAATCCTTGATTTTGAACAACTTGTCTAGGGTTGCTTTGATTTTTTCAATGATGGCATTTGATCTTCCCATAATAAGGATGTCGTCGACATAAAATAACAAGAAGTACATATCATTTCTTCCATTCTGATGAGTAAATATGCACGGCTCTGACCTTGTTACTTTGAATCCATTTTGGGTTAGTTTGTTCCGCATGTTCTCGTACCAATTCCGGCCTGCCTGTTTAAGTCCGTAAACTGACTTCATGAGTTTAAGTCCATTGCACTTGGGATCTTTTAAGAATACGCCTTCTGGCACTTCTATGTAAATATCATGATCTATCTGTCCGTTTTGATAGGCTCCTTTAACATCACATTGATGAATACAATAATCATTTTGCACGGCGAGAGCTAAAAACATACGAATAACAGACATGCTAGGTGTAGGTGAATATGTATTACTATAGTTCACTCCCTTCCTCTGCATAAATCTGTTAATCACCAAACGTGCTTTATACTTTACAATCTTGCCATTGCTATCTTTCTTGATACGAAATATCCATTTCGAGGACAATGGATTGGCGTGATCAGGAACTTCCGATTCGATCCACGAATCATGTTGTTCAAGGTTGACTAACTCTTCCTTGATCGCCTCTAACCACTTTGGTCCACTTCTTCCACGAATGGCTTCTGAGTAACTTGAAGGTACACTTTCACATTCTTGTACATTTATGCGTATTTTGGGATTTAACTTTACTTGTCTACTGCGTAGCCTGAAGTAGTTGCTCTCGTCTTCTTCCTCTGACTTGTCTTTTATCCGAGTCATCTGGGTTATGATCAGATTCTACCATTGATGAACTGGAAATCTTAGTATCAGGTGCATCACTTAAAACTTCTTCTTCCTTCGAAGTTTCTTCGTCCTCTGTAGAACTAGTGTCCGAATCATCAACTCTCTTGGTTAACTGATTCAAATCGTAGGCGTCTTCTCTTTTATTCTTCATCCCTTTTAGAATATCGCTGCCTCTTCGATTTTCGTTCACCTGAACATTCCGTGTTTCCACAATTTTATCTTCATCAACGTTATATACAACGTATCCTCTCGTTGAGGTTGAATAGCCCAAGAATATCCCTTGTTGTACTCTTGAGTCAAACTTGTTCTTCACTTTAATCTTCGGCTTCTTCAAGTAGACTAGGCTCCCAAATTTCTTCATGTGTTTTATACATGGGGGTTCCTTGCTTCCGCACCATCGTGATATGGGTATTTCAAAATCTACACTCTGGTGTGGAGTTCTATTCAGAATGTAATTTGCACATCTGATTGCATGCGTCCAGAATTTAATAGGTAAATCTGCATCAATGAGAATGGTTCTTGCTATCTCCAATAACGATCTATTATATCTCTCCGCTATGCCGTTCTGCTGCGGTTGGTATGCAGACGAATGTTGAAATTTGATCCCCTTCTCTTTAACAAAATTCGTTACTTCTTTGTTGATGCATTCAGACCCTTGATCAGAGAGTATATGCTTGACCTTCTGCCCACTGGATCTTTCTGCATAAGCTGTAAACGACTTTATTTTCTCAAATACCGCGTCTTTGCTTTCAATGATGTCTACAAAGCTACGCCGAGTATAATGATCGATGAAAGTTAGAACGTAGGCTTTCTTCCCATTCGATGTTTCCATAGGGCCGCATAGATCCGTGTATATGTATTCAAGCGGATGAGTTGATCTTAAACTCCTGATTTTCTTATGACTGATGTTGGTCATTTTACCCTTTTTGCAACTGTCACAAAAAGTGTCCTTTTCTTTTTTAGGTATGGTGACATTTTCCAATCCTTTTAGACAACCTTTAGTCTGAATAATCTTCATCTTTTTCGGGGATATGTGCCCCAGCCTGGCGTGCCATAAAAGATACTTGTCGTGTTTCGTTTCGTTGAAGTAGCACTTTGATTTGACTTCAGCGGGAAAACAATTTACTTCATACAAGTTGTCTTTCCTTTCGCCTATCAGGAAGATATTCCCGTAAGGATCTTTCACTGTATGCTTATCATTCCTGATTTGTTGATCACATCCTTTCGCATCGAGCGTTCCTGCAGATATCAAATTGACTGGTATTTTCGGTACATAGAAAGTATTAGTCAATTCTCTAACTTGAGGTCGTCCTTTCAATAGATTAACTTTAAAGTGAACGATCCCTTTGCCTATTGCCTCTACTGGCTCATCTGAAACACAATAAATCAATATAGGACTTTTGAGTTCCTCGTAAGACACAAACCAACACATGTCATTACAAATATGACTGCTACAAGCACTGTCTATAAGCCATGTTGATTTCTTATGAGTATCTTTGGGTTCCCCATACATAACCACTACTCCGGAAAAATATTTTTCCACCTTATGTTTTTCCTTACTAATTTCGTTACTATGATCTTTAGATTTCTTTTTCTTCTTGCAATTTCTGGCAATATGCCCTTTCTTGCCACAGTTGAAACAGGTTTTTAAGTCTTTCTTGGCCTTTCCTGTTGCTTTCGGAAGTGCTTTAAGCTCTGCCTTGAAGCTTTCTTCCTGACCAGTTTCTTGTTTGATGTTGCTGTGTTTTCTATTGTACTCCTTCAAAATGCTCTCGATAACTCTTTCAGAATTATAGTTATCACTCTCATGTTTGGACATAATGTTCTGAGCACATGAGTCGTACTCTTTAGGGAGACCTGACAACAGCAACCAGCTAAATTCGTGATCAGGTACACTGCCACCTTTAGAAGTTATCTCTTTCGCGAGAAGCTTAACTTTTAAAAGATGTTCCGGCAAGTTTACGTCAGATTGCAGCTTAGTCATAGTAAATAGATCACGCTTCAGATCAGTTACTTTGAGATAATCTACTACGTTATACTTTTTCTCAATAACCGTCAACAATTGGTGCGGATCATCAATATCCTGAATTAGCATACGATAATTATCTTCTAAGGATTCACTAATCCTTCCTATCGCTTTTTGTGCCTCATTCAGAAGCTTGTATTTTATAGGTGCATCTTCCATACTTTTGATGTCACTTAAAGGAGTGTTTGCAACATCCCACAGTCCATCACGTTGCAAGTGCGACTTGATATGCATACACCACTTAGCGTAGTTTCCTCCATGAAACTTGAGGATTACTCCTGCCATTTTTACGACAACGTTTAGTTACACGGTATTATACGATATGACCTTTCCTACAGCGCTGAGTGGAATCGTTGCTCGGACCAAAACCATCTTGGTACGATGCGCATTGGAATCGTTCCTGGTCCCATAACTATCTTGACCTACGCGCAGTGGAATCGTCGCTGGGGGCCATAACCCTCTTGTAGAAGCGATTACTTAATGCTTCCTAATGGAGCTGTTATTTTTCAAAACCTTTACTCCGGCAGAGAATATGCGAATAATATAACGCAACAAGATAATACTTATGTGTAGCTAACCTGTTGTAAATAAAAACAAAGCCAATACATTTAAAACAAATCTATGTATATATTCTTTCAATAGTTCTTGTTACATAAATATGTTTGCTTTAATCACTTGCACGAATTCACGTGTTATGATACGAAGTATCTCACGTTAAAGGCATGTACAATACTCTTCTTAAATTGACGTTTAAAAGTCTCTTTCTGTCAACTTTATGTATACTTGTATTATCGCCCTAAATCTTTACTTTGTAATCTTTACTTGTGTCGTGTGATGTGACCTTCTTGAGTAAATAACGGTATTCTTGTGTAATTGGCCCGTCCGTGTGAACAAATCAAAGGTTACTTACAACATCTTGAAGTTCTAATATCTTCCGTCTACTCGTCCGGTATTGAATAGCCTTCTAGGAATACTTGACGTTGCCTTCCTATTCGCTGACTTTCGAACTCCGTTGAAGATAAGCATTCGAACCAAGTAACTTCTTAAATACTTCTTGATTCGAACGAACTTCCAATCTACTTTCCAGCATGTACCTATTTTGTTTCACTGCCACTTACTTTCAGGATCAAGGAATATTCAGCTTTCATGTTCCCTTGCATCTTATAACGAGATAACTTTTGTACACACTCATGTTCGTTATCATCTACCGCCATTTCTCATTCTTCTCGATACACATTCGCCAACAACCAAACTCTATCGTCACACGAGTTCATTGTTTAACAATCGATACTGCATCGCATCGAGTGTCTCTCTCTGGTGTAAACTGTCTTTTCGACAGGTTTCAATTGGACGTTCTCCATTTTCTTCTATCCTGTGCATCTTTCTTCAATTGTTCATACTTTCTTCCCCTTTTAACATCATCCAGCATTCCAATCCTTCTTCTTCCTCTTCCTCTCTTTCCTTCTACTTTTCCTTCTAGTGTATCACGCCTTTTATTGTTCCGTTGTTCTTTTGTTTTAATCTTTCAACTTAGATTATTCACGGAAAAATTTTGACTAATCTTTGAATTGCATTCTGTTTGATAATTCTCTGGAAATAATTCAGGTAAGTATTTCAATTCAAACCTACATTTTATAATCTGGTATTTTTTTTACGCTAAATATACAAGGGTTCCGAAGCGAAGCGAAGATACCTAGATAGTTTTTGTATAAATGTACAGCTGAGTCGGTCAGTGCAAGAATGTCCGAAGTCCAAGTAACTTTATTTTGAGATAAATGAGTAAAACTGTCTGGATTCGTTACTTGGGATGTTATTGCTCTCACCGTTGCGTAATGCCAGCCTCAGCAGGCAGTTCTAATGGACTTAAAATTTTGTTGCTCCTTTTACTGCAGCAGTACGCTTCAAGACATCTAAAATGCTTTGACCTGGAATTTTCATATTTTTGGACTTGGGACGTTCTTGCACTGACCGACTCAATTTCTTCCTCTACAATCACATTTAGTGAAGTTATACTAATTACAAAAATATATCCTTTGTTCATGAGCTACCTTGGGAGAATCGAGATAAGATCCTCATCAGCAATAAAAATAATTAGTCTAAACCTTTCAGCTGCATTTTCAGTCACTATAATTTGAAACAATTGCTTTTCTTTCAGTTTTTTAGGCCAGCGAACTAAATCCTCTTTTCTTACTATTTTTGTTTCGAAAAGTATGTTAAGTATTTTCTTATACTTTTTTTTTTCATTTCTGATACGAATGCACTTGTAGAATATTTGCAAGAGTGAAGCCTATAGAAGCTGATTTTAAAAACTGAGATATCGAAAAGAATAAACTAGAAACATAATAACAAACACATGAAATAAAATGAATCAAGATATTTTTTAATTAAAGATTAATGACAGGTAGTTGATGCCAATACGAGGGGTGTGGTTTATAGAATCTCTAGCAATGAAGATCGATGTAGATATATGGGTGAGACTCGCAAGCATTGAAGAAACGTATAGCACAGCACGCTAATGCGTAAGATGCATAGATCTTAATTACTTGATAGCAATATTAATAATACTAAGCATTCTTTAAATTATGATAAACCTCAAGTTATATGTCGGGAATTAAATAACTTCAAAAGAAAGAGTAAGGACTATGTATTTCATTGCTAGTGATAAAAGAAGTTATAATTACAACTTATCTGTTTTTACTATTCCACATCATGGGTTTCATGAGTGTTTCTAATTTGATGTGTTTTTATTTACAATTTCATTAAGTTACTGATTCATTTTTTTAATCCCCCCTCCCCCATTATCATGTCCGAATGAAACTTTTGCCTTGTTCCCTGACATTTAATGGAACCATCTGATGGCACATGTTCCACTGGATTTTAGACCTTGTATTCTGAAATTTGTTATATTCTGACCACGTGACAAAGAAATGTAAACCATTTCGAAAGTACTCGTGTATTTATTGTACATAAATTTTATTTTTAATTGTGATGTATGGTGGTTTAACATTCTTCATTAATTGTTTATTATTAGTAAAAAAAATTAATTGAAAACATTCTTCACTCATTAACCAAGTCTTCATTTTAAAAAAATACTTTATTTTATATTGACAAAATACAAGAGCGAAAATAAATTTATTCCTTATGGGAAAAGTGCAACAGTTATAAATTATAAATATTGTTATAACATAATATTTGAGCCAATATTCTTTTTTTTTAAGATTATATTTAACTTGATATTTTAATCTGTGTATTTATAAATGAAATTTCAGTTATTTTTTTTTAATAATTTTGATAAGTTAATTTATAAAATTCGTCGACAATTTTGAATTCTAAATCATACAACAACATAAAGCCAAAAATGTTTTACTTATTTTTTTAAATAGAATTTTAATTTTCTCTATTTTGTAAACGACTTTAGAAAATCAAAACATTAGTCTCCGAAAAGAAAAGTCTAACTCAGAAAAGCAGTCTTTCTATGTCTGTGTTTGTTGACTCCTGAATCTTTAAAAAGATCTTCTTGAAAATTGACATTATTGAAGAGTTTTTTTTTCAGTCTCTCTTAATTAAGAAAGATGTATTTAGAGATAACAAAATTACCTTTAGAAACTCTTTTGAAAGACAACAATTTTCTGTTTATTCTATATCAGTATTTCTTTTTTTTAATTTGCAAATGCTGATATTGAAGTAAATCTATTTGGTAAATTTAGTAAATCTATCTATAATCCGTCTAAGATTTGTTTGGACTATTCTTAGGTTCATAACAGTGTACAGATGTATGGTTTCTTACTGTTGAATAACTAAATTATGGTTTCTTATTGTTGTATAACAAAAACAACGATTTTATTTAGCACTAATCAATCTACTGCAAACTAACAGAAAGAAAACATACCTCTGTGTTTAATAATGGTCCACATAAATCTCATACAGACTGTTGTCTTTTCATAAAATATTTGTGGATTTAATAAATTTTCAACAAAAGATTAACTAAATTTCTGTATTTGCTAGATATTACAATTTACAAAATTAGAATTACTGAACAAAGAAAGCTGAAAAACACAAGTTAGCTTTAAAGTTATTATTGTTTTCAGAAACTACTTCTTCATTAAAACATGTATAAACAAGAACAGACAATTTTTAACTAAGAAAATTGATTATTTAAGAAATGAGGTCAGTAAGCAATGATAGTTGGTAAATTAATTTCTAAAGAGATAAAACAATTTACATAAAAGTAGTTATTGTAAAAAAAGTTATTTACTTGAATTGCGATTTGAATAAATTAGAAATTTTTCGTGACATATACTTATCCAATGTTAAAAATCTGGAATTTCAATGAATTACAAAACTTATCGTGGATGAAACAAACTTATTCCCATCTGCTCATCCCTTTTTTGTTTTTTTGATATGCATTAAAAGATAAATAATAAACATCTCTTTTTAGTTTCTCGATATTAATTTCGATTGAAAAAAGAAGAAAGAAAATAGTAATATGTATCTTATTTAGATCTTCTGTAAAAAAATTAATGACATTCAAATTCCATCACTTATAAAGACAATCTATATTACTAAAATCTTTTATTTCTCTGTCTGTCTGTCTATCTGTCTGTCCGGCGCAGTTTTCTGTGAGAATGAAAAATAGAAAGAATTTTTTCAATGAAACATCCGCGACAGGAATCGAACCTGCAACCTTCTGATCCGAAGTCAGACATCTTAACCATTAGGCCATGGGAACTACAACTCTTTTCATATTGCTTTTTTTTACTTATCTGTCAAAACTGAACTGACTTTGACTGAAAAGTAACAATCTATATTACTAAAATCTTTTATTTCTCTGTCTGTCTGTCTGTATGTCTGTCCGGCGCAGTTTTCTGTGAGAATGAAAAATAGAAAGAATTTTTTCAATGAAACATCCGCGACAGGAATCGAACCTGCAACCTTCTGATCCGAAGTCAGACATCTTAACCATTAGACCATAATAACTACAACTCTCTTCATCTTGCTTTTTTTTACTTATCTGTCAAAACTGAACTGACTTTGACTGAAAAGTAACAATTGTTATAAAAATGTCAAAAAAGAAAGAAGCAGTACTTCATTAGGTAGAATTTTGAGAAATCACTATTTGTAACTTCAAAACCATCATTATTTGTACCTCAAGAACCACTCAAACGTATCAATTGGAAAGAAAAGAGTCAAGAAAGAAAGAAGCACTATTTCTATTAGATAGATTACTGAAAAATCACTATTTTTAACTCAAAAAGCTATAATTACATCAAAGTCAAAAAACTAACGATAAATATGCGGCTCATCAACCAAGATGAACGAGAGTGTCGATAACATCAATCGAAGGATAAGTATAAGAATACAAGGAGAGACTACAGAGCATACAAGTGCGAATAAAATTGATACTTCTGATAATCAACCACACGAACATCTCTATCGGCCCGAGTATCTGAATGCATTGAATCTCAGCGGTATTCCTCAACATCGTTTGTCATTGAAGATTGGATCTCCAATAATATTGTTGCGAAACATCAATCCCAAGTTTGCATACTGCAATGGAACTCAACTTAAATGCTGTTCATTCGATAATGATCTCATAGAAACCGAAATTATAACAGAACTCACAAAGGAGATTTTGTTTTCATCCATGTTTATGTTTTGTTTTCATCCATGTCTATGGAACCATGCGATAATCTACTTCCCTTCACCTTCACAAGAAAACAATTTCCGATCAGACCTTCTTATGCGATATTTATCAATAAAGCTCAAGGACAAACTCTAAATAAAGTTGCCATATAATTGGAAAACGTTGTCTTAACTCACATACAACTTTAGGTCTTTGAGTCACAATTCAACAGAATTTGGTTATCTTCACTCTAAAGAATACTCACAATCAATTTGTTGCGAAGAATTTCGTATACAAGCTATGATCTTCATTTATCATCTATATCAACTAACGTCCATCTGAAATCTCTTCTTGAAATATCTATATCGAACAATCTGATGGCCTAGCTAATAGATATAGATAATTTTCACTATTTGTAACTCAAAAACCACTGAAAAGTATCAATTGGAATTGGATAAAAGAGAACAGAAAAAAATAATCACTATTTCTATTAGGTAGAATACTGAAAAATCGCTATTTGTTACTCAAAAACAATCACTATTTCTAACTCAAAAACGATTGTAAAGTATCAATGGAAATAAAAAAAAGAGACTCAAGAAAGAAAGAAGCACTATTTCTATTAAGTAGAATACTGAAAGCTCACTATTTGTAGCTCAAAGCGACTGAAAATTGTATCTATATTACGAAAACCTTTTATTTCTCTTTCGGTCTGGTGTAATTTATTGTAATTTACAAAAATAGAAATAATTTCCACAAGTTATCTACTGGAATCCATCATGCAACCTTCTGCTCCGAAGTTAGACGTCTTACGCATTAGACCACAAGGATTACATTCTAATCTCTATAAAAAAAAATATATCACAGATATACGATTCACACGCTGATTCTAAAAGCAGTCGTGAATTGAGAGAATATATACATCAAAAATTAAAATAAAAAAAAACTTAAAAAAAAAAATTTAGTTTTATTTTACTTGATGTAATTTGTGTGTGTTTTTTTTAATAAATAACAAATTGTTTTCCGTTACATACGCGAGGCTTCCGGAGCGAAGCGACGGGTAGCCGACTAGTAGTTATGAAAAAAATTTAAAACCAAAATAATGATTTCGATCGATATCTAAAGAAGGTTTTTAATCTCTGTGTTACTCCTTATAGACTTCCACAAAGAAAGAAAATACAAATGGTTTAAAAGAAAATATAAATATAAATGGTCAATAAAATTGTTTGGATTTAATAGTCTGTCTCAGATTTCTGTCGACCAGTATTAAGGCACTAAGCAATGACATCACACGAATGCCTTCTTTCTATTAGGTCGTCGCAACAAAGAATAGACCTAACTGAAAGAGTTCAGCAGAATGAATAATTAATAAACATGCATCAGTGTTATTCTTAATCTAAGATATTATCTAGAAATCTATGACATACAACTAATATGATTTCTTTAATATTTTATAAGTGTTATTATTCCACTGCTAATTTTCTTGTAGATTAACTCTATAAACTGAAATTGTTCAAAATGAAACAGGATCTTCATGTTTTCTCCTTGTTCTTGTCTCCATACTTACTTCGTTAATTATGGCATTGCAGCGGCATCATATCTACTTGATTATGAATTATGAATTTTTTATCTGTTTTATTTTCAATTTTCGAAATTTAATTTAATCAAAACAAGCCAAAAAAAACAAACAACGTTTTTCATATATATGAAGCAAACATTCTCAAGATCAAAATGAATCTTTTCATTTGTTTTTGATCACCATTTTATCTCGATAATGATAACGTTAAAACTATTGAAAACGCTGTTGTTCTCATATCTTTTTAACCTTTGAGTAATTTCATTCTATAATTATCAAAATTCTTTTCATTGTTTGCTCAATACGCTAAAACGGCTTGACCCATCTCGTTTAAATTTGGTAAGTTGGTTATTTGCGATTTAACCACGACATAGGTACATTTAATATGACCTTCTTCTCTTTCTCATTCTTCGAAATTTACTTCCCCCTTCTCTACTTTACAAGTTCTGTCCCCAGTATGCGACAGACAGATTGTAATATACATTACAGTTCTAGTAATATATATGTTATAAATTTTTTAATAGATTTTTTTCTTTCAAATCCCAATTTATTACAAACAAACAATTTATTTTTTTATAAACTGCTAAGTTTAGAGGTAGTTGTAGCTTTTTACAAGGAAAAACCCTATTGTTTTTGGTAAATGTCGGACCATTAGTTAAGGAAATAAGAATGAAAACTTCCAAATTAAGATTATCTTTAAAAACTCAATAACTGTCGTAAATCTAAAACTATTCTTCCAGACAACCTTAAATCTTAGAAGTAAGTGTAAGGTTTCAAGAGAAAAGATCCCCAATGATTTAGATCAGGTTGTGCTCATGTATTTGCTCCCTAAGTATTATCCAACTTAAAATTACATTTGAGTCTTTACTATGCTCCCTACAGATACATTGAAAAATGTCATAACTTACAACAGCAAATGTCTCAGAATTTACTACTGGAACGTTGGTATGAAACTAGCGCATTATATGATAATTAGAAGTTTCTGTAAATTACATTTATTACTTATTAGTTTTATAAATGGCAATGTCAAATCATTACTTAGTTAGGTATTTATGAAAATCCCATAATAGAAGTAATTATTACTACTATTATTTTCCTGTCATTGTTAAGCGTTTGTTCTTGTCGATATGAAGCTATTAATTTACTCTGTTTATTAAAAATATTGGTCAACTGTGAGTTGTCAATTTGTGTAACCTGTACTCATTTTACATAGGTCCGGGTGATCTCTAGAACCCGTTTGGAGGAGTATATAATTTAGGGAAATAAAAATTTAAACATGAAATCTAAAGGCTTGTAATTCAAGAGACAAAATAACGCAACTAGTTTCGGATGCCTGACTGTGCCCTTTCTCAAATGTTTGGGAACAAAGAAACATCGCTTATTTTTGATAAGTGCGGTTAATAGATCTATTGGGTGAGTGCAAAAGTTCTATCCGTTTTTATTGCCCATAAAGAAGAGCAAATTTTCGCAAAATGAACACTACCTATTATTGTGCATAATCCCCATTGCTATCTAGGACCTCTTGCCATCTTTCTGGTAGGAGATGAATCCCATGGCGGTAAAATTCCGACGATTTCGAGTCAAAAATGTCTTGGATGGCAGTTTTCACAGCATCAAGATCATCAAAGAATTTCTGACTGAAAGAATTGTTCAACGCACGAAATAGGTGATAGTCAATTGGTTCCAAGTCAGGAGAATTAGAAGAGTAGGGTAAAACCTCCCAACCAAAGCCCAGTAACTTTTGGCGAGTGATGACAGCAGCATTGGCGTTATTATGATGTAGGATAACACAGCGACGATTGATGAGACCTGGCCGCTTTGCTACCAAATTTGAATGCAGCCTGTCTAACTGTAGACAGTAGAAGGCAGCATTGATGGTTTGGTTGAATGGCAGGACCTCCCAGTGAATTATTTCCTGCACATCCCACCACACACTCAATAACAGCTTCTCAATAACAGCTGGGATGAAGTTCAGCTTTCGAAGTCGATGCAGGCGGATCAGAAGGGCGACACAGAGTCCACTTCTCATCTCCTTTAACAATTCATGTCAAGAATGGGTCATTTTTGTACCGGGAAAGCAAGGAAACACAGGTGGCGATTCGGTCATCCCGTTGATTAGCTGTCTAGTTATGTGGAACCCAATGATCCAACTTTCTCGTAAAACCCACTTAAACAGCCGTCTCTCCACTGTTGTCCGGTGTACGTTGAAGGTCTCCGCTAATTCTTGCACGGTTGGGTTCGGGCTGTTCCTTACGGCTTGGTCAATATCGTCCTCTCCAACGTGTGATGGCTGTTCACTCCTAGCCTGATTTTAGCAGCTTCTGTCTCCTTCCCTAAATTTACGAAACCATCGACGACATGTGCTTTCGTGTATTGCATCCTCCCCATAAATTTGTCAAACATTGCAGCTTGCTGCGGCTGCCGTACTCTTTTTATCGAACTCGTATAACAAACAATGTCTTATAGGCTCCTTCTCGCGTTCCATTTTACACCCTCTGATATTTTTTTTGAGATGATAAACTTTGTGAGACACGATGCATTTATATGTGAGGCATCCACAGGCTTGATTGGCAGACGATTTGCGTCATTACAATGTTATGTGTGAGGGCAATTCCAATGCAAATTTTCATATCCATAAACGGGTAGAACTTTTGCATTCACCCAATACATGCACCTTTGACCAAGTCATATCACAATAATGAGGTTTTGTTCTAAAAACACATGATAGAGTTCACTCCAATGAAAATAATGTATTTTGAATGATTTCAATCTATTTGCTGATATTTAACTGAAAGTGTCCGGACAAAGTAAAAGTTTCCGCCCATTCCACAATTGTATGATTAAAAACCAAAAATACGTAAATAATCGTAATTTGAAAAGAAAGCGAGAAAAAAAATGGTTGTTTTAAATATTTTGTCCTGAATAACTATTAGTTAATAATTTTGAAATTAATAGAAATCACTGTATAATAACAGAGTTTAGTATTTTAAGTTTTTATTGTCAGAAAAAAAATAATTTTTATTGAAAATATTTTAAGTAACACCTCAGTAAAACACTTTTATTAAAGGAAATAAAGTTAATGAAAAGGCCTGTATTTCTTCAATAACATTTGGGATTATTAGGCCTATACGGCGATCGGCGTATCGGCGATGGTGAATTTTCTGTTTGAATCTCCATATTTCAAACTATATTCAGTTTGAAAATATGGGTTTTACCATTGTTATTACTTGTTATAAGTGAGATTTACTGCTTACAGAGCTGCGACTAAAGCAAGGGATAACTTGAATTTACTAAATAAATATGCAGTGACAAATTTAATAATTGTTCGATATTTCATTTACGCGATTCGAAAAGAGTACCAACTTTGCGATTTTTTTTCTAAGCTCAGGACAAAAACATCATCTTGATTTTTTTTTATCAGTTACCTTAGACCTTTTTTTGACTTGGGTTAAAATCTCAAATTTTTAATAGTTGTCCCACAGGGCCATTTAAATTTTTTCCTAAATGCTTACATGCTGTCTATTACTACAAAGCTATTAGTTCTAGATTAATTTCGTTGGAAATTTTGGATTCAGCATAAAAAAATAGAAGTGACGTAGTCTATTTTATCACAATCACATAAGACATTGTTTATTTGTTTAGTATCAACCAAATTTTTATAATCATTTTTATCCAAGAAACAATATAAATTTTTATTTATCATTTTATTCTTTTTTTTTATAGTCATTACTTTTGTCTTTTTAATATTTATTGTCATTTTATTATTTATGGCCCAGTTATTTATCCCATTTATATCCATTTGTAAACCATTATATACTTTCAACTAGGCCATCTCCCGTGTACGGATTGTTCGTTATAAATATTTGAAGAGATTTATTTAGATGGACGTTGGTTGATATAGATGTTAAATGAAGATCATAGCTTATATACGATACTCCTGGCGACGAATTGATTGTGACTATTCTTTCGAGTGAAGATAACCAAATTCTGATGACTTGTGAATCTAGACAAATTTTCCTCTTTGGCGGAGACTTCAGACAAATTTTACCTGTAGTCAAGAATGGCCGAGATTAGGACATTATTAACAGTTCTTTGAAAAGATCTCATCCTTTTTCTCGTTGTCCATTTCGATACTAATTGATTATCGATGATAAAACGATGGTTTATATAAGATAATCCAAGAATACAAAGTTCCCATATTTCTTTTGTAGATCCCTCCTTCTACAGCCTCTACCATTAAAAAAAAAATTTTAGGCTTGAAAAAGAAAAGACGTAATCTTTTTGAAAATTTGCTTTTTAATATTAAATGTATTTTTTTTTACATTTAAATTTGTGATGTTGTAGATAATCCAAGAATAATCGATTCCAATGAAAGGCGTTAAAGCAACATTTTGAAGTTTTGAAGACTCTTTTCAAGCCATCTCTTTTTCAAGCATAATAAAATTGGAATAAGTACAACAAAACAAAATAGTTGGAAGCTTAAACAAATTTCAAAAACACGTGAATCAATAAGTTTAGTTGTTTTTGCAAAAATATATTAATAAGGTACAATTCAATTATTAAAAGTAATAAAAAGAAGAAAATAAAATTTAAGATAATCTAACAAAACTCGAGCCGTGCTGGCGTGGTCGTGCGGTCTCGGCGGCGGCCAGCCGTAGCGTCCAGTGCGCCAGTTCCTGGGTTCGAATCTGTTTCACTTTCCTTTCCTGTGTTGTCCAGCCTCTTCTTCACTTTCTCTCTGGTCGGACGTCATTTCTTAATGGCGTCCTGGGGGAAGGCAACGGGAAACCACCTCCAGTATCTGTTCCCTAGTTTATCTACGGCTTCTCCTAGGGGGTTCGCCCTTCGGGGGTCACTAGGTTCCGTAGACCGCGTAACTTCGTATATACGAAGATCGCAGATCATGATGATGATGAACAAAACTCGATTCCAAAGAAAGCAGTTAACGCAACATTTTGAAGTTCAATAATGCTCATTTTGAATTTGTCGACTTCCTCGTGACAATAAAAGATGAAAAACCGTTTTCCATTGTTGCACTAACATTGGGGCAGAACAACAACACAACAATTGCGGAGATATAAGTCAAAAAACAATATGAGAAGAGTTGTAGTTCCTATGGTCTAATGGATAACACATCCGACTTCGGATCGGAAGGTCGCAGGTTCAATTCCCGTCGCGGAGATTTCATTGTAAAAATTATTTCTATTTTCCATTCGCACAGAAAATTGCGCCGGACAGACAGACACACAGACAGAGAAATAAAAGATTTTAGTAATGTAGATTTTAGTAATAATTTTAGCAATGTTACTAGTGACAGAGATCAATCTCTGTCACTAGTAAAGATTAGGACATCATCAGCATATAAGTAGATATTTGAGAAGTACATAGAGTTATTTATAGACTTAATATATAAATTAAATAATAAAGATCCCAAATTGGAGCCCTGAGGGACCCCAGATATAATATTGTACATTTTGCTTACATGGTTTTCAATTTTTATTTTCATTTTTCTGTTTTGTAGATAATTCTTTATTAGATTATGAATTTTACCTCGAATGCCTATGATTTTCAATTTTTCCAATAACAATTCATGATTTATACTGTTAAAGGCTTTACTAAAATCTATGAAGGCAATGTATATAATTTTTCCGTTATTAACTTAATTATTTATACTTTCAGAAAGGTTTTTTAGTAGAATTCCAGTGCTTTTTTTTGGTTGGTATGCGTATTGATTACAATTTAATAGTTTATTTGCGTTAATGTAACTATAGATCATTTTATGTAAGTAACTCTTGAATATTTTTGAAATATTCGAGAGTAAAGATATGGGTTTGTAGTTTTCAAAATCAGAATAGTTTTTTATGCTGCCACCTTTGTTAATCGGAAAAATATATGCAATCTTCCAAAAGTTTGGATTGATTTCAGTACTAATTATATTTTCAATTAGTAATTCCAAAAATTGTGCTAAAATATTCTCATGTTTTTTAATTTCCTTTATTTTGATTAGATCACATCCATTGGAATTATGATTTTTTAAATTGGATATAACATTTTTAATATCTAGCAAATTTGGAGTAAACGCTATCATAGTGTCCTTTTGGAATTTTTTTTCATAATTTATGTAAATTAGAACATGTTATTTCATTACTATTTGTTTTCTATTTTTTAAATACATTTTTAAACTAAACGAAATCTTAGATTTTTTTTTTATTTATTGATTTGTAAAGGTTTGAGAAGGTTATTTCTCTTTCCATTTTGATCTTAATTTTTTTTATTTATTTATTTGTTTATTATGTTACCAAAAAACCTTGAGGAAGTTTTTGAAAAATAGGACGAAATATTGGTCTGTGGTGCAGTGTTTCGGAGTTTTTAATAAAGATTTGTGATACATTTTTAAACTCTTTGAACATGATATTTACATCAAAAAATTTTAGTAATTTTTCTATTTCAGTATTTTCCAAATGTTTTTTGTTTATGATTTATTTGTTTATTTAGAAAGTTCCGTATATTAGTATTTATTTTTAGGTCATTTTCTATCAAGTTTTTAAAGTATTTATTTTTCTTTTTATTAATAAGATTTTTAAGTCAATTCCTTTTTTTTATAAATATTTTGGAACTTTATATATTTTTTATTTTTTGAACATTTTTGAATAAGTTATTTTTTTCATTTATATGTTTCATTAGTTCAACGTCCATCCATGGTTGTTTACAATTATTTATTTGTTTATAACTAAGAAGATTTTGTTTCTTATATATATTACTATATTTTTTTTCCAGTTTATAATTTTATCTTTTTTTATTCTTCTTCTTTCTTCGAATTTGGCTGACTATGGACCACGTGAAATAACTCATGATTATTTTTCTACTTTCTTTCTTCTCTTCCAGTATTCTTTCATTCTTTCACTATGTTGTTTCCTTCTTTCTTCCGTCCATTTTGCTCCCGTCTTCTTCTTTGCCTTTTCTTGAAAACCCTTGAATCCCCTAATCTTTTTTCTGAATTCTTCTCTTCTCTCCACCTCTTCTCCATCTATTTTCATTTCTTCCATGTCTTTTCTGACCTCCTTGATCCATGTCATCTGAGTCTTGGGGTTTCTGTCGAAGAAGGTGAATAATCTCTTCGTCAGTCTACCTTCACTCATTCTTTTAATGTGTCCGTAGAAAGCCACTCTTCTTTTCCTCATTGTGTCAGTTATTTTTTCTGTTTTTGCGTAGATTTCTTTGTTGTTTCTCAGTTTCCATTTTCCATCTTCATATTTTGGTCCCAGGATTTTCCGTAAGATCTTTCTTTCCTTTTTTTCTACCTCGTCCAATTGTCTGGCTGTGTTTAGTGCAAGGCATTCTGAGGCGTAGAGGCCTTCTGGCTTAATGACTGTATTGTAGTGCCTAATTTTAGCGTTTATAGATATGGACTTCTTGTTGTATATATTTTTTGTCAAATGGAATGACAGTTCCATTTTTCTTGCTCTTGCTAGGACCGCTTCTTTGTCAAGGGCGTTTGGTTGAATTATTTCTCCCAGGTATTTGAATTTATTAACCCTCTTGATTTTCCCATACTTTGTTGTGATCTGTCTTGGTGCATCTTTTCTATTGGTCATGTATTCCGTCTTTTCATAAGATATTTGTAGTCCAGCCTTTTCTGCCGTCTCTTTCAGTATATTTATTTGTCTTCTTGCATCTTCAATGTTTTCCGCTAGTATTGCAAGATCGTCTGCAAAAGCCAGGCAGTCAATTTCCAAGTTATCTTTCTTTCTTCCTATTTTTATTTTCTTGATTCCTTCCTCTTCCATTCTTTTCCTCCACTCTCTCATTACTTTCTCCAGCACACAGTTGAAGAGCAATGGGGAAAGCCCATCTCCCTGTCTTACTCCTGTTTTCACCTCAAATGGTTCTGAAATCTCTCCCAAAAATTTTACTTTTGACTTCGTGTTTGTTAGAGTTTTTTTGGTGATCGCAATTGATTTGTTATCAGCTCCGAATTCCTCCAATATATTGAAAAGTGTGTCTCTGTCTATAGAATCGTATGCCTTTTTGAAGTCCACGAATGTCACATGAATGTCCTTGGATCTCAGTCTCCTGTACCTTATTATGAGTTTCAAATTTAATATCTGTTCTGCACATGATCTTCCCTTCCTGAATCCTCCCTGGTAGTCACCTAATTGTGGATCCAGTTGGGCCTCCAATCTGTTTTGTAAAGCTTTGGAAAGGATTTTGTATGTAACCGAAAGGAGTGAGATTCCCCTATAATTGTTGGCATCAGTTTTATCTCCTTTTTTGTGTATAGGGTGGATCATGGCTGTTTTCCAATCTTCCGGTATTTCCTCCGTTTCCCAGATATTTTGTATTATTTTATGTAGGCTTTTGACTGTTTTGATATCTACGCTTTTCCACATTTCTGCTATAATTGAGTCCTCTCCTGGAGCTTTATCATTTTTTAGTTCTCTAATAATCTGTTGGATTTCTGCTAGGTTCGGTGGCTTGGAGTTTTCAAATTTACATTTCGGATTTTGTTTAGGGAATTTTGTTTTCGGTTTTTCACAGTTCAGTAGTTTTTCGAAGTATTTTGCAAGTATTTTGCAGTTTTCTTGGTTATTCAGGGCTATCCTTCCTTCTTCGTTTTTGAAACATAGGTTTGGTGGTTGATATCCCTGAATGTTTTGCTTAAAGGCTTTATAGAATGTTCTTGTGTTGTTCTTTTTAAAGTCTTCATCTATTTGTTGTAGTTGGATCCTATCAAAATTCCTCTTGTTTATTCTTATTGTTTTTGCTGTTCGTGCTCTCTGTTCTTTGAATATGATGTAGTCTTCGTTGTTTTTGGTTGAGTGCCATTTTTTCCAGGTTTTAATCCTTTGTTCAAGGGCCTCTTCGCACTGTTCATTCCACCACCTGTGTTTTTTTTGTCTCGTGAGTGGGGCTATTTCCATTGATGTCTTAACTATTTTCGTTTTGATTTCATCCCATTCATCCGATTTTATGTCTAATTTTTCTTGGAATTCTTGTTTCTTTAGCTTTAGTGTTTCTTTGTTGATCCTCTGTATTGTAAAATTTTTGTTTCGTGTCTTTTTTTGGGGGATAAATTTCAGTTTTAGCGTTGTAAGGTAATGGTCCGTTTCTATGTTTGCACCTTTTCGAACTTTTACATTCATAATTTCATTCTGGTTATTGAAAGAGATGGCGACGTGATCAATCTGGAATTCTCCCAAGCTGTGGTTTGGTGATTTCCACGTTTTTTGTTTTCTGGGTAAGTGTCCAAAATTTGTTGACATTAATTTAAGGTTGAAACCCCTGCACAATTCTATTAGTCTCTCTCCATTTTTGTTGGTTCTTTTGTGTGCGGGGTATTCTCCTACTGTCTTTTTGTATTTTTTTTCATTTCCAATCTGCGCGTTGAAGTCGCCTAGTAGGATCTTAATATTTTTTCTGGGGATCTTTGAGAGTTCATGTTCCAGGGACTCCCAGTACTTCTCAACCTTTTCTGGGTTTCTTTTGTTGTCTTCGTTAATGGGAGCGTGACACTTTATTAGGGTATATGTCTTATTTGCACATCGTAGTGTCATGATTGCGAGTCTTTCATTTGGTGAGTAGAAGTCCGTTATAGAATTGATTATCTTCCTGCTCACGACGAATCCGTTTCCTAGGTGTGGTATACCCTTTCCCATTGGGTTTAGGCCTTTTTTACCCTTGAAGATCCTATATCCTTCGGATTCCATTATAATTTCGTCTGTGAATCTCGTTTCTTGGAGGGCTAGGATTCGGATCTCATATTCATCTAGTACTTTGATTAGTTGCTTTAGTTTTCCTGTTTTTAACAGTGAGTTTATATTCACTGTTCCAAAGAAGCATATTTTTTTTGTTTTGAGCTTCAAAGTTGGTGTTTCCTGTGGCTTTGGTTTGTTGCATGTTGTTTCGGGCTCTCCAGAATCCGATGGCCCGATTGCGCCACCCTTTGCGACGAAGGATTCCCTGTTTAAGGTACCTCCTGGAGTAGTTCTATCTAGAGAAATTTTCATCATGCGTTATTTGAGAATTGTGTTGGGGGAAGGATTAGTATCCATTCCGAGGTTAAAACTGCGATTGTAAGTCCCAGAGTGATAGTTCATCCGCTCCTAACATGGAGACAGCCGATGTTTGCAGCCGTTCACTATGAATCAGACGCTGCTTTCAAGTTTTGGTCCGCCCCGGGTATTTCATTTCCCCGGTACCACCCATATCTGGGAGGCTTTCCCCTATCCGCCACCTGGGGAGGCGCCCGATGGAGGACTAGAAACCTCACACGGGCTTTTTTTATTATTTTATATAATTTGTTTATTATTTTATTTGAATCAGAAATTGAATTGTTTTGCATTTGGAGAATAAGTTCTTTCAACTTGCTTTCGAAAAAGTCATCGTTAATCAAACCATTAAATTTATCTTTCCTGTCAATTTTTCATACTTGGGTCATTCTCAAATTAAGTGCCAATTCGGTGTCCCGCCCATATGATTAAACATAAAACGAACACAAAGTATTTTAGGTGTGATTCGTTTCGGGCCAAGAGAAATATAATAAATTTTAAAATAGAATATCCCGTAACATATTTGTGATATAAATGCATTTGTCTATAAATTTCAATAAAGACAAAGGTTGTGTAGTCAAATGGCATGTCCCTCGCCACATTGTGGGCTTTCTGAACTAGCCAAAACGCGTTATTTAAAATGACAATTAAAACAAATATTCACCATAAGGAGTATGGATGTGCACTTTTTCAAATAAATTTAATTTAAAAAATCCCTTTATTATGAATTTGGAAATGAATCTTTTTAAATCGTCCCGTAGATTTTCTCATTTGCGTTACTTTTAAACTTTTGGCCTGAAATTCAAATTTTACCGCGCGAATTAAAATAGATGTCACTACTATTATTTCCGCTGGTCTTTGTCGTGTCTGCTGCCATGTTAACAAGGGTGGCTACGATCAACTGAACGCCTCCTGAAACTGATTATTTTGCAAGTAAGGTAAGAGAAGTTAGATATTCTTTACTTTGTTACGCTATTTTTAGATGAATTACTTCGCACATGAACAAATTGTTTGTTGTCACAGTAGCGTCGGCACTTATCGACCTCATAGAGAAAAAGACTGCCGCAAATAGCAACCTAAACTAACTGCAATAGACCGAAAGGCGGGAAAACTCAACTGTGTTACTTATCACCTGCGTTACCAAGCTGAAATAACGCAAATGAGAATAGAGTAAAACCAATGAGGAACTAACAACAAACCGTGGAAATAATAGTTATTATTTTTTATTTTCCAGCAGAAAACACAATGACTCCGAAAAAACAAAGAATTTCAAACACAGAAAAGCAAAAGGGGGCGGCTGATGGAGTGGGGGCTGTAATAAAGCAATTAGCGGATAGCCAAGTGAAATTCGGCAAAGACATTCTGGACGCAATGTGTCTTTTCGACACTCTCAAAGGAAAAACTAACGTCCAACTATTTTATGTCTCAGAAGCAGACATCAAACAAGCCAGGGACAAAATCCCAGGAGATCTTGTCCCTAACAAAAGAATCTCCGCTATTCATCAACTTGCCACTTCCACAAGTGGCAAATTAAAGTACCGGGAGTTGTCATGTTTTTGTGACAAAAACACATTGAGTGATCACTGTTCTTGTATTTTTGCAATGAAATCAGCAAACCTTCTTTTGGATGACCTGCACCGAAGAAACGCTTTAGCGCTAGCAATATGTACACAACTACTGATGACAACACTGCGGCTGAAACTGAGCTCAGTTCTTCTCAACCAAAACATGAAGAAAACTCCTCAGAGACTGAATCCCAGGAGGAGTGCTTTGAAGAACTTGAGATCAAAGTGACGAATTTGAAATTGGGTTGTTTGTGTTCACAAAATTTGGGGGAGGGGGGGGGGGGCGGAAAAAGGTCTGGTACCGATATGTGTGCGTCATTGCAGCTGTAGATGGTGAAGACGAAGTGCAATTCATTGGACTAAAGAGTGTGGATGACAGTAATAAAAGATTTGTAGTCGATGAGTCCGATAGGTCATCAGAACCATTTGGAAATATTTTAAAAATTCTACATACACCAAAAGTTAAAAACTTTAACAGAAAACTGTTTACCGTATTTCCACAAAAAAACCATGAATTAAATGTAAAATAAAAGTTGTATTTTCATATTATTTTTCATATTAAAATATGTTTCCTGCCCTCAAAACCTCATTTGTGTTAATCATTCTTATTAGTGTTACCCATTCTCATTAGTGTTATATAAGTCAGACTTAAAATATCTCACTTAGTAGGCCTATATGAAACATGTTTATTAATTTATAACCATGTATCAGCAGAGATAGAAGTAGACTAACTCTAAAGCCTGGTTACGATTCAAATCATTTGGACAACAACTTAGAAAGAAAATTAGTTGATATCCATCTGAGTTGGGAACACAGTTGATAAAAAACGTGAAATACTGTAAAATTGGTAAATAATATGGAAACGGTTCTTGGCCTGACAGGTTCGGTCACGCCTAGGACAGCTTTTCACGAATTGAAAATACCATAACAGTTGTAGGTGAAGGGGTGATTTTGTCTTAAGAGCAGGTAACGCAGTTGAGATTTTCAGAAATTTTAAAATCTAATTCGAGGCGTAAATCATACAAAATTCATGTTATAACATCCTTTTATTGAGAAAGGAGAGTTGAAATTCGCTTTTTGTTGGTCATGTGTTCTTGATGTAAATTTGAAAATATTTTTTAAACTCTTACCAGCTTCATGAAATTGGCACTTAATTTGAGAATGACCCACTTGTAATCTTACAAGTATTTCATAGCTATTAAAAATTTACAATCACAAAGTTTCAGGACTATTTGTATGGGTTTAGGAATCTGTAAAGGGCTAGAAAAAATTATTTTATGCTTTTTAGTCTTAAAAACATTTTATATTAATTTTTTTTTTCAAATAATTATTTCTAATAATGTTAAATTTAACGTGGGTTATACCATTTTACAAAGCACTAAAAAGGGATTAAAACGCACAACAAATAATATTAGTGAGCTACTTTTGGTATATTTGACACCTGGAATCCAGTACAGTCTGTTTCGAGATTATTACCTCTCCTCAGACCGTCCTGGATTCCAGGTGTCAAATATATCAGAAGTAGCTCAGTGCTTTTATTTGTTGTAAGTTTTTATCCCTTTTATTGATTTGTAAAATGTTTCCACGCACGTTAAATTAAATATTATGTATATGTCTTTTTTATAGTTTAATCCTTTATAAGCCAGCAGTTGACTAGCGGGGAATGACTAATTGCCATTTTCAATTTTTATTTATTTTAAAGGATTTTTTATGTGAAGGGCCATTTTTATGTTTACTTGTGTTTTGTTTATATTCCTTTGATATCATTAAGCTGCAGATCCTCACCAATAGTGTGCGCTGAGGCTTGCATGCATCAATGACCTTATGACCTATATCGGCAGTGGCTTAGCCATTGGTAGGATCTCCCAAGCAGGGCAGGTCAGAGGGTAGATGCCAGACGAAAAAGAACACCCTGGACATTCAGTTTCAAGTTGATGAACTGATAGTTAAATCATCCAGTAGTCAGAGGGGTCAGCCCTGCACTTTTCAATGGGATCCCCAAACCCCCGCTCTGCCACTGAAGCACTGTCTTCGTATTGACACCCATGCCCTGTAAGCGAGGTGTAAACAGAGTACACGTGGATCAGGTTGATGAACTATTAGTTAAATCATCCAGCAGTCAGAGGGCTCAGCCCTGTATACTGCGCTCTTATTGGGGTCATCAAACCCCTGCTCTACAGGCAATGGCGATGCGATGGAGCTGCAGACACTGGTGAATCCAGCTGAGGAGAGGTAATAATCTCGAAACAAATTGTCCTCGATTCCCGGTGTCAAATATTAGAACTATAAATAACAACGAAAACTTTTTAAAAAGATAAAATTTATAACTACAGTTCTTTTTCCTATAACTATTTATGATTCTATTACTTACGTGTATTCATATATTGGGACGACAACTATAACTTCTTTTACTTTGTGGTTTCTTCTTTACTATTCTATTTACGAGAAAATGTATTCAAAAAGTATTTTATTTACTTTATTTCAATTATTTAAAACACCAAAATAAACCGAAAATTATCTAATTGTCTGAAATTGATATTTGTTGAGAGTGGCAATTCTGGCTGAAAATGTTTTTCAAATAAAAGCAGATTCTTTCATCTAAATATCAGCATTTCTAAATGTCAAATATATTCATTAACATACCTGGTGGATGCTCCGGTGCTCTTAAAAAAGATAGTTGATGGTTAAAAAGAGTTAATCTTAGAAGGATTGAAGAAAGCCAGAGAGAAACAACATGAAGCAAGTAAACTTAGATTTGTTTTGATTGTCATAATGTTTTGAGACTTTACATGTTGTTGATTATTATTACACAGCTAGAGATTAGACATTTTTAGATTCTAATATGATAAATTTTTCAAGTATGTGTAAAGAAACATTAATTGTTTTAAATTTACATCTTACGATTTGAATGGAAATTTAAGTTATTTACTCTTTACAACGAATTTGAGGCTTTTTTTGAGAGAAGTCTCTTGTTTGGGAATTTGAGAAATTGTTAACAAGTAAAAATCCAATTATTTGATCTCAATGAAACTTCATATTTAAAATTTTCTTTACCTAGATATTTTTTGGTACTGCAAATTTTCTTAAAGCACCTACACATAATAACAATCTGTGAGACAAAGTTCTATACAAAATGACATCTTGGTACAGATGTTTCATGCTTTTACGGCGATCATCAGCAAGGAGTAGTCATCAGTACACAACCAGGTCTCGATACACGGGCCTATATGATAAAACGTCCAAACAAATGTGGAACCCGCAAAAGTTAAAACAAACAATAAAAACTCGCCGAAAGGACAAATGGCGAGAAAATTCATGTGCCGCTACACGCGGCCTAGATGAATTTTTTTAGTACATATAAACAAGAAAGTGCTAATAAATATTACTTATTATGACTATTTACCTGCGCTTTCTTATTTATATGCGCTAAATAAATTCATCAATGCCGCGTGTAGTGGAAATGAATTTTCTCGCTATTTATCCTTTCAGCGAGTTTTTATTGTTCGTTTTACCTTTTGAGGGTTCCACATTTGTTCCGACCTACACGTAAGTTCGTGAATCCTGTTGTCCAGTAAAAAATACGGGTTTCTTTTTCTCGTGAAGAAGATTTTGCTAAGTGTTTATTCCTAATAATCTAAAAATCTCTTATATTCATCTCTTTTGTGATTATACATCTTATGAAAACAGATTTTTTTTTATCAAATCAATATAATCTCAGTCATTACTTTTCTGCCATTCCTTCAAAAATTTTCACGTCGATATGAAAAATTTCACAACAGTAAATTTAATTTCAAAATCTGTCTGAAATAAAATTTCCCTTATATTGTCAGGTTTTGCCCTTAGAAAAATGCAGATACAAAATTAAGGGTTAATTCTTTATCCAATTTTTTTCATTGAAGTAAGATATTACCAATATAAGCTAATCGTATATTGATATTTTTAAAAATTATACTTGAAATATATTGGTACCATCAATTATACTTTATCAGCTTTAAAATAGGTTTGCTTGAATTAGTCCTTGTTTTCAGTAAATTCCCCTGTTGATTTCTGCTTTGAACTATTAAGCCTCGTTTTCACTTTATTTGTTTCGAAAGAATAAATGATCATGAAATTACTAATATTACAACTAAAAAGATGATATAAGTTTACAGTTGTAGAAGTAATAAATTTTTTAACATATTGCGAATGTTTTTTAGAAAACTTATTTAGGAATTCTGTTAATTTGAATTTTATCTGATGGCTTCATGAATTGAAAGGTCAGTTTATGGTTGGAATAAAGCCAACAATACTCTGAACACATATTAAAGCGACAACACTTTCTTAAACTTAATAAAAAAATAATTTTTAATGAGTTTCAATTTCTGAAGGAAAAAAAAACCGTTCTAAAGATTTCAATAGAATTTATAAGTGTAATTGAAAGCTTTAGAGAAAATATTTTTCTAGTGGGGGGCTGCAAATCCCAATATTTTCTATTTGAGCATGACGTCACATAGATTGCAACTTGGAAATTCTCTTCTATTCAAATAATGAATATTGCTTAAAATAGAGGCAGCCGGTTAAGTGCAAGAGTAATCCTTTGAAGAAGAGGCAGTAGTCAGGTGATACAACTGGAACGGACATCTACCGGCGAACACCGTAGGCTACAATCCAGGAACCGAAGATACAGTATTGGGCCAAGTGCAGATGCAGGAAATGACGTAGGTAAAGACGAAGATTATAAGAAGCATTTTACGTGCATAGTTCGTAGTTAATTTCCCAAATAAAAGCCGATGCACCTGAATGATATATAAAAAGTTTTAATTCAGAAATGGTTAAGATACAAGACTTAAGATAATAGGCTCTCAGCTATGCTTGAAACTATAGTCGTCATTATCTTAACCATTTCTGAATTAAAACTTTTGTGTATCAGCCAGGTGCTTCAGCTTTTATTTGTGAAATTAGTAATGACGGAGATAATTGGAACTGCAGAAATTGAATTTTGGAACATGGGAAGCCCACGGCCGTTGTGGTTATTACAGCAAGAATAGGAATCAATATATAAAAAAAATGGAAAAAGGGGATTGGGAAGAAGTAGAGATCAACAAAATTGCAAAATTAAACCGAATCAAAACCCTTTCATTTTCTTATTTGCAGAATCCATAGAAATATATTGTTTTGACCGAAATGGAGTCATTACAGCAGCTGGACTCACATAAAATAATCCGTGACCCCTTACATTTGCATAACAGGTCTTTAGATTCATACGCCTGTATCTAAGGCTATTGGTAGTCAAGTCTGTGCCCCGTATCTCTTGCATGGGTAGCCGTCAAAAAAATAAAATCTTCTGAACGGAGGCGGAAGCATGCTAAGCAATCCACTTTCGTTTAGTTCTAAACGAAGCTCTTAATAATAAAATTAACTGAGAATTACAAAGAGAGATTAAAAAAAATTAAACTAGGAAATTATACACTTTGCTAGAAACCACTTTAAACATTATTGTGAAAATAACATAGGTGGCTAAGAATGAATAAACTCTTTTCATCTAAAACTGGAAGTGACCTGAACCGGAAGTGCGATTCGTTTCTCACTGTGCCTACAAGAAACCAAACGGGGTGTAATTGAGAGAGATCCGATTTCTTGTTTTGTCTATGGAGGTCATTTATAAGGAATTTTCTCCATACGACATCGCTGGAATTATAAAAGAGTAAACATCACAGATTTTTATGAAAATTTATTTGCAAAATATGGGATTTTTTGATTAAATATTTGCCGAGATATGAATTTGTGAAGATTTTTTTTTTTTGATGCCACGCCTCTTTTTTTGATGTATTTTCTTGAATATCTCATCTCCTAATCTGGGGTAAAGAAATATCCAACTATTATTACTTTATCACTGCATATTTAGTAAATTCAAGTTACCATTGCTTTAGTCATAACTAGGTAAGCAGTAATTCTCACTTATAGCCAAGTAAAACCCTTATATTCAAACTAAATCAAACTGAATATTGATTGAAAAAATGGCGATTCAAACAGAAAATTCACCGGTTTCAATCCCGATGCTAGGCAGCATAATAATCCAATGTTATTGAAAAAATACAGGCCTTTTCATTAATTTCCTTTCCTTTAATAAAAGTGCGTTACAATGGTATAACTTAGAATATTTTCAATAAAAATTAATTATTTCTAACAATGAAAAATTAAAATACTAAACTACTGTTATTACACAGTGAGTTCTACAAATTTCAAAATTATTAACTAAGTTTTTCAGGACAGAATATCTGAAGCACCCATGTTTTTTCTCACTTTCTTTTCAAAATAGTTACCGTTTTTAGTTTTCAAATAAAAAAAAATACTTGGGGAAAACAAATTTGGTTCTATTTGATTGAATACGAGATGAGATTTTCAAGAAAATACGTCCAAACAGGGGCGTGGCACCAAAAACAAACTTCAAAAATTCATATCTCGGCAAATATTTAACCCAAAAAATCCCATATTTTGCAGAATGTGTTATCTTATGACCCCTTACATGCAAATAAATGTTCATCAAAATCTTTGATGGTGTGGTGAACTCATCAGGTGATCTGACATGGAATGACCCACATATAACATTTGATTGTTGAATAGAAGCTCACTGTGAATTTCACAGTAAAACCTATAAATGTTAAAGAAACGAACTCAAGAGTCTATTTAATCGCAATATCAGAAACTATACGAAATACGACGCGATAGCACTTCAAAGGATATGTGACAGTAGACGATGATTTAAGAAGAAAAAAATTGACTCTCGAAACTTTCAAAAAAACACTTAATGGATTGTATTGATATCTTTCAAGTCAGGTGAATATTTCTATTAAAAAATAATTAGTAATAGTAATATTAGTTATAATCTATATTACTAAAATCTTTTATTTCTCTGTCTATCTTTCTGTCTCTCCGGCGCAATTTTCTGGGAGAATGGAAAATAGAAATAATTTTTACAAAGAGGCATCCGAGACAGGAATCGAACCTGCAACCTTCTAATTCGAAGTCAGATGTCTTATCCATTAGGCCATAGGGACTACAACTGTTTTTATATTTTTTTTTTACTTATATCTTCTTTCCATTCCCCCATCAATAATGAATGTATTCAATCTTTTTTTTTTTTTAATCTCAAGATTGTTTACTTATTTCCCATCCGTCAAATTATTTGTAATTCGAAACTGACAATTTTAACTATAATTCTATCTGGTATTGAAAAATATGTGCGTGTACACGGCAGATGTTGGAGTAAAGAAAGCAGAGTCAAGAAAGAAAGAAGCATCTTTTTTTTCAGGTGGAATAACGAAAAAATCACTATTTGCAGCTCAAAAACCATCAATATTTGTAACTCACACGTCACTGAAAAGTGACAATTACAATAAAAATGGGAGTCAAAAATGAAAGAAGCAGTACTTTTATTAGCTAGAATCCTGAAAAAGACTATTATAACTCAGAAACCACTGAAAAGTATTAATCTATATTACTAAAATCTTTTATTTCTCTGTCTGTCTGTAGCAATTTTCTGTGAGAATGAAAGATAGAAATAATGTTTACAATGAAACATCCGCGATAGGAATCGAACCTGCAACCTTCTGATCCGAAGTCAGATGTCTTATCCATTAGGCGAAAGGGACTACAACTCTTTTCATATTGTTTTTTGACTTATATCTCCTTTCCTTTCCCCCATCAATAAGGAATGTATTCAATCTTTTTTTTTGAATCTCAAGACTGTTTATTTATTTCCCATCCGTCAGTTTATTTGTAATTCGAAACTGACAATTAGAACTATGATTGCCGAAATGTTGCAATATTTTAAGTATTCTTCCTCAACCAAATTCTATGTGATATTGAAAAATAAGCGCATGTAAACGGCAGATGTTGGAGTAAAAAAAATAGAGTGAAGAAAGAAAGAAGCACCCTTTTTATGAGATAGATTACTGAAAAACACTATTTGTAACTCAAATACCTGGAATCACGTCAAAGTTAAGAACTTACCAAAGATCGAGATTGTCGATAGCATCAATCGAGTGATAAGTCAAAGAATACAAAATGAGACTAGAGAGTATTTAAATGAGAATAAAATTGATACTTCTGATAATTCACAACACGAACATCTCAATCTGCCTGAATATCTGAACTCATTGAATCGCAGCGGTATTTCCCCAACATCGTTGATCATTGAAGATTGGATCTCCAATAATGTTGTTGCAAAAAATCAATTCCAAGTTTGGACACTGCAATGGAACTCAACTTCAATCCAGTTTATTCGATAATGATCCCATAGAAGCCGAAATTATAACAGGAACTCACAAAGGAGATTTTGTTTTCATCCATAGGTTGTCTATGAAACCAAACGAAATCTACTTCTATTTACTTTCACAAGAAAGCAATTTCCAATGAGGCCTCCTTACAAGATGTTTATCAATAAAGCTCAAGGACAGACTCTAAATAAAATTGCAATCTGTTTAGAAAACGTCGTCTTCACTCACGCACAACTTTATGCCTTTCAGTCACAAGTCGTCAGAATTTGGTTATCTTCACTCGAAAGAATAGTCACAATCAATTCGTTGCCAAGAATTTCGTATACAAGCTACGGTCTTTATTCATCATCTATATTAACAAACATCCATCTCAACATATCTGATTCTTCAAATATCTATATCAATCAATTTGCACACGGGTAATGGTTGTAATTAAGAAAAGAGATTCAAGAAAGAAAGAAGCACTATTTCTATAAGATTGAATACTGAAAAATCAATATTTGTAACTTAAAAACCAATGGTGTTTGTAACTCAAAACCCACTGAAAAGTATATCCATATTACTAAAAGTTTTTATTTCTCTGTCTGTCTGGTGCAATTGTTGTAATTTGTGAAAATAGAAACAATTTCTACAAATTCACTACGGTAATCGAACATGCAAACATCTGCTCCAAAGTTAGACGTCTTAGCCATTAGACCACGAGGACTACATTCTAATCTCTATAAAAAATAAAAATATATCATAGATATATGATTCACACTCTGGTTCTAAAAGCAGTCGTGGATTGACAGAAGATAAACATCAAATTTTAAATTAAAAAAAAAAATTTAAAAAAAAAATTTAGTTTTAATTTATTTGATGTAATTTGTGTGTGTGTGTTTTTTTAATAAATAAAAAGTTTTTTTTTGCGTTACATATGCAAGGCTTCCGGAGCCAAGCGACGGGTAGCCGACTAATAATAAACTAAAAGTTTGTGAATTGATTAAATAAATAATAAGCACAAACTAAAATTTAAAAACATTTAACACACTAAAACGATATGTTGTGATCAGCTAAAATTTCTGTGGAGGATAATAATAGACCACGAGGACTACATTCTAATCTCCATAAAAAATAAAAAATATCATAGATATATGATTCACACGCTGGTTCTAAAAGCAGTCGTGGATTGACAGAATATAACCATCAGAAATTAAGCAAAAAAAAAACTTTTAAAAAATTTTAGTTTTAGTTTACTTGATGTAATTTGTGTGTGTGTGTTTTTTTAATAAATGAAAAGTTGTTTTCCGTTACATACGCGAGGCTTCCGGAGCGAAGCGACGGGTAGCCGACTAGTATTTATTTATTTTGAAAAATCGAAACTCATTAGAAAATTCTTCTTTTAATTTTATTAATGTATGCTATCACTACAACATGTGTCGAGGGTATTGCTGGTTTTATTTCAACCATAAACTGAACTTGGATTGTCCTTCCTCCGTTCTCTGTTAAATAGCAAAGTGTATTTTGATTTCATTCAAAGACACTTAACTGAGACATTGGAAGACATTAATCTTTAAACGAGAAGACAATTATGGTTCCTGCAATGAAGAATTCTCATACCTATTTATCATAGTTCCGTGCTGAGTAACGCTGGGTAAAGGCCGTATTACATTTACTATTTCACTCGCCATAAATGCAAGCCATAACGGAGGTCATGTCAGGGTAGATTGCGAGTGATTAGTGCATCGCTTTACACTTACCATAACGCCTTCCATCACACGGGACATTTACACTTCTCAATTGTCATCATGCCTACGTGTTATTTACGAAAAAAATAGCATTGATTTATATAAAAACCATGTAGTCAATGCGTCGGATAGGTGAAAGAATGTCTTTAATTATTAAAAATAGGAAATATTCATGTTTTTTTTTCATCGTTTTGTGTTTCTTTGTTTTCAGTTTCGATAAATCAGTTTCGATAAATAATTCAGTCTCGTTAAATCTCGATCAATGGCGATATCTTTGCGAGATGTCGATCGGTCGTCGATTCAAATTTTCAAGCCGAAATTCTGTAATGATTTTGATTAATAATATAACATTTTATGAAAGCATCCACGAAAACATAAGGAAAAGATGCCCTCCGATCGTGAAAATCATTTTTGTAATTGGTAATTTCGAATAAATAGATACAAATCGATTCGACTTCCAAGTTCTACAATTCGACATCAGGAGCGCTAGTGGCGATGTCCAGCCATAGATGTCTCGACATTTCTTCGAAAAATAGCCCAGGCTCTATCGCTCTCCAGTTACTGGACATCTGTGATGTCCAGGTGATGGCGAGTGAAATGTCCAGGTTATGGCGAGTGAAATGGTAAATGTAAAACAGGCTTTAGTGGAGATGATCATGTTAGGACTCCATGATTCCCAGATTGAAATTCTAAGCATTTTAATTTTTGTGCAGTAAGAAAAACATTCTTTAGTAATAGACGTTATTTATTAATTTCCAATTGCAATCCTGAAACAGAAGATACACAATGGTGTTCAGAACAGACCTAAAAGATTTAAAACACCATTTCATTCAGAAACTGCAATAATGAAATGTATTTGTCGAGGGGGGTTTTAAGTGGAATGGTGAATAATTTATACTTATCATTGATTCTCAGTTTTTTAGTGGGTGTTTTCAGAATTTAAATTTTTTCTGCAAATGATGGAATATTCTGTAAATTTTACATACCCTTTTCATTTTTTTTTGAATAATTTTAAACTTTTTTCATACATATTTATATGAAAATTTATATTTTATTTAATAATTTTACAGTAAATATTTTACTTAAATGCCATTTTCTTTGATCCACTCATTTCTTTAAATTTCCATGTAATCTTGCAAAACTATTACCTTGAAATTCCAAGAATATCTATACTTGATGTAACAAACTTATTACCATCTGGTCTTCGCTGTTTTATTGATGTGCATTATAAGATAAATAAGAAACATCTCTTTTTAATTTCTCAAGATGAACTTCGAATGAAAAAAAAAAGGAAATATCAATTTTTATCTTCTGTGAAAATATGTGTGACATTCAAATTCTCTAGCTGAAAAAGTCATTAAAATTATCATAAAACAAATTCAAACCAAAATAATGATTTCGATCGATATCTAAAGAAGGTTATTAATCTCTGTGTTACTCCTTATAGGCTTCCACAAAGGAAGAAAATACAAATGGTTTAAAAGAAAATATAAATGGTCAATAAAATGGTTTGGATTTAATAGTCTGTCTCAGATTTCTGACGACCACTATTACGGGACTAAACAATGACATCACACGAATGCTTTCTTTTTATTAGGTCATCGCCACAAAAAAATAGACCTAACTGAAATTCAGAGTTTAGAAGAATGAATAATAAATAAATATTCTTATTATTATGTCAGTGTTATTATTAATCTAAGTTGTTATCTAGAAATCTATGACATACAACTATTATGTTTTCTTTAATATTATATAAGTGTTATTATTCCACTGATTATCTTTCTTGTAGATTAACTCTAGAAACTGAAATTGTTCAAAATGAAACAGGATCTTCATGTTTTCTCCTTGGTCTTGTCTCCATACTTACTTTGTAATGTCAAATCATTATTTAGTTAGGTATTTCTGAAAATCACATATATTAGAAGTAATTATTATTAGCATTTTTTCCTGTCATTGTAAGCGTTTGTTCCTGTCGATATGAAGCTATTAATTAACTCTTTTTATTAATAATATTTGTCAACTCTGAGTTGTCAATTTGTATAACCTGTACTCATTTTCCACAGGTACGGGTGATCTCTATGACCCGTTTGGAGGAGTATGTAATTTAGGGAAATAAAAATTTAAACATAAAATCCAAAGGCTTGTAATTCAAAAGACAAAATAACGCTACTAGTTTCGGATGCCTGACTGTGCCCTTTCTCAAATGTTTGGCAACAAAGATAAATCACTTATTTTTGATATGTGCGCTTATCTTATCTACCTGTACCTTTGACTAAGCCATGTAAATAATTATTTCTAATAATGTTAAATTTAACGTGCGTGAAACCATTTTACAAAGCAATAAAAAGGAATAAAACAGCACAACAAATAAAATCACTACTTTTGGTATATTGACATCTGGAATCCAGGAGAGTCTGTTTGGAGATTATTACCTCTCCTCAGACGGTCCTGGATTCCCGGTATCAAATATTCCAGAAGTAGCTCAGTGATTTTATTTGTTGAAGTTTTTATTCCTTTTTATTGATTTGTAAACTGTTTCCACGCACGTTAAATTTAATATTATGTGTTTGTCTTACTTATAGTTTAATCCTTTATAAGCCAGCAGATGACTAGCGGGGATTGACTAATTGCTATTTTTTAATTTTTATTTATTTTAGAAGATTTTTTATATGAAGGGCCACTTTTATGTTTACTTGTGTTTTATTTATATTCCTTTGATTTCACTGAGCTGCAGACACTGGGTGAATCCAGCTGAGGAGAGGCAATAATCTCAAAACAGATTGTCCTGGATTCCCGGTGTCAAATATTCCAACTATAAATAACAATGAAAACTTTTAATATAGATAAAATTTATAACAACGGTTCTTTTTCCTGTGACTATTTATGATACTATTACTTAAGTGTATTCATATATTGAGACTACAACTATAACTTCTTTTACTTTGAGGTTTCTTTTCTACTATTGTATTAACGAGAAAATGTATTCAAAAAGTATTTTATTTACTTTATTTCAATTTTTAAAACACCAAAATAAACCGAAAATTATCTATTTGTCTGCAATTTGATATTTGTTGAGTGGCAAATCAGGCTGAAAATGTTTTTCAAATAAAAGCAGATTCTTTCATCTAAATATCAGCATTTCTAAATATCAAGTATATTCATTAACTTAGATGCTCCGGTGCTCTTAAAAAAGATAGTTGATTGTGAAAAAGAGTTAATCTTAGAAGGATTCAAGAAAGCCAGGGAGAAACAACACGAAGCCACTAAACTTAGATTTGTTTTATATCTTCTTAAACACCAAAAATTCAATAAAAACACACATAAACTGTATCTTACTACTACATCTTGGCTATTTTTCGTCTTTTTTTTTTGTACAAATACTTCTTCAGGCCATAACTAAATTTTTAGGATTGGAGAATCATCTCTCTCTTTTCCTAAATACAGAACATCAAATAAATAATACAAAACAAGAATTAATCTAAATAACGAAAGAGCGTGACATTAAGCACGTACTTAAATTTTAACGAGCCTAATTCATTTGTTTAAAATTTTCCTTAAACTTGAATAATTTACTTTTCTTTTTAAAGTCTTCTAATATTTTCCAAATTTCAAAATTTAAAGTCTTTAAAGTATACATTACATTGGCAGTTATTTTTACCAGATAGTTTCTGGACAGAAAATGAGTTAAAATGCATTCGCCTATTTTATTTTTTATAGCTATTTTCTCGACTGAATCTACGCTAAAATGACCCAAACCTTATTGCAATCTGAAAAAAAAAAAAAGGGCGGGGGGGGGGGGGGGGGGAGGGCAATTCCTCCCCCCCCTGGTATAAAGCTTTTTGCTACGCCACTGCCAGTAATAACACACAGTCTTCAGAATTACAAAAAAATATCAAAACAAAAATTCTTTCAATTCTAATTTTTGTAATAAAAATCAGATCGTTACCAACAAATAGCGTTTTTACACTCTAAAATGATGAGAACACGCGCTTTTATCAAAAACAGTAAAAAACATGCTCCTTTATCAAAAACAGTAAAACATGCTCTTTTATCAAAAACAGTAAAACATGCTCCTTTATCAAAAATTTACATCAGCAATGACTGTAAAATGTAGTACTTGCATTCATATTTCCATCGTTATAGCGAGGTCTCCAGAAGTTAGCAGGTACTTTGATTTTAAATTTTACTGTAATACTGATTTTACTGGCAGAATGTCATTATTTGAATGTAGATAGACTATATACGTGATTTAAATGTGAAATTTTAACATTCAAGTGGTTCATTATACTGAAAAACGAATCTTTTGTTCTTGCACGCAACCTCGTTATTACGAATCAAACATGGACGCCCGCTTGTTTTTATATGGGAGCTGATAATCAAACTTTAGGCACTAATTTCTGGCCAGTGGTGCATTTTGGAGTCAATATTGGCATCAGTAATTCGGCATCAGTAGGCATTCATTGACTAAAACAATTAAACTTATAGACTGGCAATTTGCAGCAAGAATCGGCTTACTTACTATAAGACCAGCCAGAGAATGACTTTGACCTTCATAGAGGACAATGATCTCTTAATAATTCCAGGACTCTTCAGTTTCTCGATCACAATGGCGACTCTCAAGAGAGGGAAACCGATTCGGAGTCAATCAAGGCTAATTATTGCTAACGTTACTTCGTATTTTGAAAAGGAGAAGTCAGCAAAAGGAGCATTAATGTCTTATGAAAAGGTTAATGAGCGTACATCAGCGGCAACAAGGATTTGCTTAACTTCAGTTAAAGCTATTCGCAGAGAGGCCAAGCATGCGTCGGAATTAGGCCTCCCATTTCCCGGCGACACCCCCGGTAAGAAGCGGCCAAGGATATCTCCGGTCACAGATCTTGATTGTTTCGCGCTTGAAGCCATACGGAGGACAATTCACAGTATGTATTTGAAAGGAGAACTGCCATCGATGAAAAGACTATTGCATGCACTGAGGGACGAGACGAACGGAGAAGCATCGCCGATCTTCGAAGGAAGCAAAGAATCCCTCAGAATCATTGTAACAAAGAAATTGGGATTTAAATACAAAAAAATGGATGGTCGGAGACACTTACTGGAACGCAGTGATGTTGTGGCCTTACGACATGCTTACTTACGGCAGATCAGAGAAATTGTTGTCGATCGCAGTGTTGTTTTTTTTAGACGAAACTTGGGTAAACGAATCTCATACTGTGCCTTCGTGCTGGCAATCTGACGAATGCAGTGGCGTCAAAAAGTCAATTGGAAAAGGTAGAAGACTGATTTTGTTGCATGCTGGAACAATTGAAGGATTTTTGCCCAATTGCATGTTGCTGTTTCCATCAAACTCAGGCTTAGCAGATTATCATAAAGATATGAACGCTAATGTTTTCCAGGACTGGTTCGAAAATAATCTTTTAAAAAATATTCCTCCAAACTCAACAATTATAATGGATAATGCTCCGTATCATTCTGTTCAAATTGATAAGCCACCATGCAGCAATTCAAGAAAAAAGGAAATGTAGGACTGGTTGACGCAAAACAACATACCATTTCACTCTCAAATGCTAAAGGTGGAGCTGTATCAGCTTATTAAAATGCATTTTTGGGAATTTGAGAAATTGTTAACAAGCAAAAATACAATTAATTGTTAACAAGTCTCAATGAAACTTTATATTTAAAACATTATTTTTTTTTACCTAGATACAACACGTTTTTGGTATTATAAATTTTCTTAAGGCACCTACACGTAATAACAATGGGTGAGACGAAGTTCTATACAAAATGACATCCTGGTACAGCTGTTTCATGCTAATATGGCGATCATCAGCCATGAGCAGGCATCAATACACAACGAGGTCTCGATACACGAGCCTATATGATAAAACGTCGGAACAAATGTGGAACACGCAAAAGTTAAGAGAAGCAATAAAAAACTCGCCGAAAGGACAAATGGCGAGAAAATTCATGTGCCGCTACATGCGGCATCGAAGAATTTGTTTAGCGCATATAAATAAGAAAGCGCAGGTAAATATTAATAATAATTAATATGGCGAGAAAATTCATGTGCCCTACAAGCGGCCTCGATGAATTTTTTTAGCGCATATCAATAAGAAAGCGCAGGTAAATATTAATTACCTATTACTTCATCATCATCAGTGTTCTGTCGTAGACAGGTCCAATGGCAAGCAGCAAATAAGGTCAGCAATGTCTCTTCCTCCAAGTTGTTCTATTTCTTGCCTCCTCCTTCAGGCCTTGATATCCACTTGTAACCAATAGGTCATCCAGGATCATTTTTCTCTTTCTTCCTCTTGGTCTCTTTCCCTCAATAATCCCCTCCAATACTTCCTTCATGAGATTTTCACCTCTCAGCACATTACCAATCCAGTTCTTTTTTCTTCTTCTAATGTTCTTTAATAAACTTCTCTCTTCCCCAATTTTTTTGAGAACTTCGTCATTAGTTTGAGAACCTATTACTTATCATTAATATTTACCTGCGCTTCCTTAGTTATATGCGCTGAAAAAATTCATCGAGGCCGCGTGCTACTGACATAAATTTTCTCGCCATTTATCCTTTCGGCGAGTTTTTATTGTTGTTTTAACTATTGCAGGTTCAACATTTGTTCAGATCTACATGTAAGTTCGTGAATCCTGTTGTCCAGTAAAAAATACGGGCTTCTTTTCTCGTGAAGAAGATTTTGCTAACTGTTTATTCCTAATAATCTAAAAATATCTATATTCATCTCTTCTGTGGTTACATATCTTATGAAAACAGATTTTTTTTTATCAAATCGTTATGATCTCAGTCATTACTTCTATGCTATTTCTTCAAAAATTTTCACGTCGATTTATAAAATTTCACAAAAGTAAATTTAATTTGAAAATCTGTTTAATTTTTTAATAAAATTTCTCTTAGATTGTCAGGTTTTGCCCTGAGAAAAATGCAGATACAAAATTAAGAGTTAATTCGTTATCCAATTTTTTTCATTAAAGTAAGATACTTGAAATACATTAGTACCATCAATTATACTTTACCAGCTTTAAAATAGGTTTGGTTGAATTAGTTCTTGTTTTCAGTAAATTTTCCATTTTGATTTCTGCTTTGAACTTATAAGCCTCGTTTTCACTTTATTTGTTTCGAATGAATAAATGATCATGAAATACTAATACCACAACTGAAAAGATGATATTGGTTTACAGTTGTAAAAGTAATAAATATTTGAATATATTGTGAATGTTTTTTAGAAAACTTATTTAGGAATTCTATTAATTTGAATTTTATCTGATGGCTTCAAGAATTGAAAGGTCAGTTTATGATTGGAATAAAACCATCAATACCCTGAACACATGTTGTAGCAACAGCAAATCTTTCTTTGCAACAAACCAAATAATTTTTTAATGAATTTCAATTTCTCAAGGAAAAAAAAAACGTTCTAAAGATTTAAAAAGAATTGATAAGTGTAATTGAAAGCTTTACAGAAAATAGTTTTCTACGGGGGGCTGCAAATCCCGATATTTTCTATCTGAGCATGATGTTAAATAGATTGCAGCTTGGAAATTCTCTTCTATTCAAATAATGAATATTGCTTCATCTTTTCTTTAAAAAAAAGAAAAATATTTTCAAAACTAACAAAATACTATTGTGATATTCCATTTATAAGCGATCTCAAACACTAAAATAAATTTATATCTAAATCGAAAAAGAGAACGTTTAAAAGATAATACTGAGACAGAAATTATAAATTTCAGTTACTTTCATCAAATATTATAAAAAAAAATTAGTTTTTAACTATATTGATTCCCTTTTCAATTTGGAAAAATGAAAATTTAAAAAAAAAATTCTAACAAAGAAATTAAAAACAAAAAAAAGTAAATGAAATAAGTGGTTTGTTTTTTTTTTT
>JAFIDM010061828.1:0-19368 GCA_023159025.1 Thereuonema tuberculata
CTTAGTTCATTATGCAACTTTTGATCTCAAATGCCCTACCAAAACCTGATTTAAATGTAAATAGAGCTTCCACAATTGAAATGCAAATTGTAGCTTGTATTACCATATTTTTGATGGACTATACGACCCTACATACTACTGTCAAAGTACTCAATGATTATCTTCTTTAATTAAAAATATATTTTCTCCATTTTCTCTTCGTGCTTCAATAATTTGTTTATTATATTGTTGCTTGTTTCACTTTCTTAATAATAGTTGTGGTAATTATATTCATCTAGATATTTCTTTCATCCATATTGTTCATATTATTCAGTATGAATTCTTTTTACTATCTCAAGTCTTGTTAAGAAGTTATCCTAATATTACTTTTTTATTATCTTCTTTGTTGAAGTTATTCAGTTGATCTTCTCTATTGAAATAAAACTATACAAGAAAAAATGAAATATAATAATGTACCACTCCGAAATGTGTATCACTATACAGATAAAACTATCAAACAATATAATTATTAGAGATACAAGCTTTAGAAAATAGTTTAAAGTAATTATTTTCTTTATTAGACATAAGAAAAAAAATTAAATAAGTTTTTTGTTAAATTTTGTAATTTCAAAAAAAATATTTTAATGTTTAGTTATTTTATAAATTGTTATATTATAATATGTTATTGCTTTGAATTTTGATCTGTATATTAAAAAAATAAATAAATTCTTTATACTTCACTAGAAATCTCCAGTTCTTTGTCTACTTATCAGTATATTTACTTAATCAATGAATTGATCAACTAGTTAGTGTCTTCCCATGCAAGATCAAATAGACAATGTTGAATTCAATAGTCCTTCTCCAATTTTTATCTGTGTAATTCGATCTTGCCATTTTATTGAATTAAAAGAAAAAAGAAAAAAATGCAATTCATTTACAATAAATAAATGGATTTTTAAAAATATCACCCATGAGAGATGTAAACGGGAGAAATGAATTTTCTTGAAGCTTATACATATCTCGAAAACGATTTGAGCTACAACAACGAAATTTGACACCAGTATTCTTTGTCAAAATCAAAAAGAACCTGCATTCGAAGAATTTTTGATATTGGAGTCCTAGGGGGTGTAAACGAGGGGGAACAACTTTCTTGAAAGGTATTTACTGTATATCTCGGAAACTGTTTGCATTCGAAACGATGCTCCCATAGATTTTGGAGTTGTGCACTGAATTATAAACCAAGACGGGTGGAAGTGATTACCCCCAAGGTCGTGGACAGTAACCTAATTCTCTAGCATGGATAAGAAATGTAATTTAACAGCTTGTGAAAGGATGGAACATAAAGGAACCGAAGAAAAATTATATGGCGCTCTGAATTCACCCATTCGAAACTGATGACACTTTCTACAATGAATAGACTTAACCTTTGTCCTTATTCAGTTATGGGAGGTTATACATGCGCCCGCACACACACCAACACTGTCACACTGGAAGACTACGAACACCTGTCTACGGGGTAGTTAAAAAATTAAAATACAAATACCACAATAAAATTTTTTTATAAAAATGTTTCAACAACTCAGTAAAATTCACATTTCAAATCAACAACTGCTTTTCTTGAGAACAATTAACATCTATTTGATTTCTATGCACTTAAAGACTGGAAGCGGACTAACAGACAAGAATTAATTCAAAGGAACTATTCACACAATAATTGTTTGCATTTGCTTAATTATCAGAAATATTAACAAAATAAATCTAAAAAATACAACTTTATAAGTAATGATATAGAAACAGCAACATCAAATCAACTTCAAAAGCTTACTAATGCTAAAGTGCAGAATTAGACATTTTCGAAATACATTGTTAGACAAAGCTATATGTTGTAATTTCTTATGATATAAAATTAGCTATAGTAAAATTATTACTTTCCAATCAAGCATAGAGCCTGCGCACCTACTTAATTTTTAAACAATTTAATAGAACAAATAGTTACAAAGCACAACCGGGTTTTCACTTCAGAAGATATGTCAGAAGAGAAAAATGACCTCTCTCCTGAAGTGGAAATGCGGTTGTATTAAATTCTTTAAATACTAAGCAGGTGCACAGGCTCTAACCTTGATTGAAAATTATAATCAGCACATATAGGGTAAAGTGACCAAACCCTGGCAGCTGACCAAGTACTGGCACTCTTCGTAATGACTGGTTTAGCTGCAATACTATTGGCTGAATTATTGTTTTACAGCGCTCACAAAATGCTGATATGTTTCGGTTTCATAGTTAGCTAACTTTTTTTTTCTTAAAAGAAAGCGTTTTATTAGCGATTTAAGTGTAGCAACACTCCACCTAGTGGCCACATTGCGAAACTAAATCTTTGGGACTTGACGGCATTTGTACTACCTCTGTATGTTACAAGTTCTCCTTTTTCCAGAAATTTTTATAATGAAAATGACTGAAAATTCATAGAAAGATAAATTCCCCTTTTCTTTAACACCATAGATTTGTATTTTACCCCTAAATAAAAATTTATAACTAAAAAATTATCATTTTGAAATTATATTGTCAATATCTGCGATAACGGAAACCCACAAGTTCACATAAATGATCAAAATGTCTAACAAATTAACTCCTTTGTTTTAAAAAAACAAAACAAAACAAATATTTCTCCACATCAGTCCTCAAGGTTCTCATTCGATATTTGCTACTACCACCAAGATTTGCAGCGGCGCGGCGGGCCTGCGCCCGACCCTTTTCCGCTCACCGACGCGACCCTCCTATTCGCCGGGGGTTCTAGGGCCGTTCCGGATGGGCTCTGCTCCAGTGGCCGGGTACAGGGTCGATGCTTGAGCGCCATGATGATTTATATATAGAAATTATGAAAATTTCTCCAATAAATTTAACAGAGACTTAAAACAAATATTTTTCGAAACATAAAATGATATTAAAATATTTTTTAACGATCTATTGCGATATTGTACTGGTTATTATTAACACGTGTAACTTGTAGTACTAAAAACAATAAGAAAATAAACCCAAGAAATTTTAGAACAAAATATTAAAGTAAATCAACTCTAAATCGAAGAATTAAATAACATCATAAAATGTTTTTGTATGTATTTTAACTACGCATTTAATAATTATTTTTCTTTTCAAGTTTCAGTGAATCTCTTTCTCCACAAAATAATGAAATATATTGCCAATGTCGTCGCATTTTTTTTTCTCTTGGGAATTTATGGAAACGTATATTTTTAATTTTACTTGTATTGTGACATCCAGGCACGCAACAATTATGTACCATGATGCTGAAATATTGAAACCTACTATACCGCTACGGTATATTTTTGACAAATCCCAAACGAATGCAATGAATCATGGGAAGCGATTGCGGCGCTCTGCCTTTCCAGTGGTCGCTTGAATCGCTCATAGGCAATACCGCTAATTAGGTAATGCTGCATTACCGTTCATACTGTGTTTCAAGTTTTAGTTCGGCGGGACTTATAAGCTGACTCTGAAGACTTTCAAAATTGACAAATGGCAAATACTGAGAAGCAAAAAGAAAGAATCGGCGTGTGGATATGTAATTCCTGGTTTAAAGTTTACGATTTCAAGCTATGTTTTGTATAGTTTATGTTTATTTATGAGAGAAAATAAAAAACTTTGTGAGATGAAAAACGACCTAATACTGGCACTTCTCGACCTAAAACTGGCATCTCGTGTCTTACTATTGGCACCCACTATCAACCAAATACTGGCAGTGCCAGAATAAAGACATGTTAGCTAATTGTGATTATTCTAGGTTCTCTTAAAACATTTGTGTAGCCTACAGCAAATTAAATTTGCATAAACTTGCCCTACACTTAACAGTCAACTGTTAGGCCTATGCATTTTTTAATATTTTTTTTTAGTGAATTTCTTTGAACCTTAGATTCAGCAAAACAACTTAATGTGCTAATTTTCCTTAACCGCCTAAATTTAGAGCATTATTTTGGAAAATTTACAAATATTGATAGGCTATTCGGTAGTCTACATTTTAAATGTAAACAAATCTCGAGGCGAACCAATTTCCGTAGTCTTTTTGTCTTAATTGCCAGCATGTATGAGCAGGAATTGAACAGCCGTCGTTCAGATTAGAAGTCTGACGCTCTAGCCGCTCGACCAAAGTAACATGGCTCGTTCGACCGTAGTAACCTAATATTTGGTCCAGCGGCTAGGACGTCGGACTACTAATCTAAAGTTCGAAGGTTCGATTCTCTCTTGGGCATGGTAACATTAAGTCCAAAAGGTAACGAAAATAGAAACATTTGTATTTATTGAAGTTATTGTGACGAGTTGGCATCGTATGTTGTTTTAAGTGTAAAAAAAATAAACTTAAACCTATTTAAAATAATGTGTTTTTATTGGTCTATTTTGAAAGTTTTTTACGTGTGTAGCGAAAATTAGCCCGGCTCCCAACATGCCAAATGGAACATTCCAGGGGCGAACCAATCAGCAACAATCTGGAGGATACAAGTGGAATCATTGTTTCCTTTGCTTTCTGTTTTTGAATATGTATTGAATTAGCCGATTTTTAATTTTCTTTTTACTGACTGATGACATCCACGCTCGTTCGATTAAACATGTACATGTTGCAGTTTTATAAATTAATTTTTAATCTTAGTTTAATGTGTGTAAATGTAAGCACTCAAAAATAAGGAAGACAATGAAAAGGCAAAAGAAGAAAGAAAACGAAAGAGGGCTGAGGCTTAAACAGTCCACAGACCCCCAAAAAAAAGAAATAGGAAAAAAAGCATGTAGTTTGTCAAAGAAACCCACAAGAAATAAAAGCACAAAGTGACCGTGCGTGCAGACTTAGACATGACTTGTAAATCCCTCAGTTCGTTTGACTTTTTAAAATAACATTTATATTTAGCCTGTTATAGCTTATATTATATGTCAAATTGTAAAAATTTATTCCTAAAGTATTTATGTTCATTTGGTTTTAAACCAAAAGAAAAAAAAAATTCTGGAGATCTTTTTGGCAAGTGTTTTAAAATTAATGCTGAAACATTAATTAGGCCTCTCTAAAATAAATATGAAAAAAGTGGGCTATAATCAAATTAGGAACTATCCATTGCTCATATTTAAGATGAAGTGTTGACTATTAAAGGCTTGTATAACAAAGTTGACCAATTACTGGCAGGGCCAGAATAAAGACAATGATGTGCCAGTATTTAGACTAAAAGTGCCAGTGTTTGGTCAACTTAAGTTGTTTTTTATTTTTGGTTATAATTAATTCTAATCTGTATTAATTATTTCAAATTCTTACAAGTTGAATAGATCTAACCCAGATACAGTGGACAAAAGCAAATAACCCTCAAAGTTCACTTCATAACATAGGCTAACAGTAAAAATTGAAAAGTTGGTGCCAGTAATTGGTCACTTTACCCTAAAACCTTATATTTCTTTAAAATTATTACTTTTTAAAATGATTAGATATTTTGAGTTTGTTAAGGAACAGTGGACTTCATTTATAATTTAAAATTAAAGAAAAGGTATTTTTCAAATTGTCTAACTGAACAAAGTTTCTGAATTTAATTTACATCATACTCTAATATTTATTTATTTTGATATACTTATATTACATTCTTTTATGTTCTTCTTAGATGTCAGAAAGTTAATTCTCGAATTCAGCAATCGAAATATCTACAGTGAGATTCATTTGATAGATCAGCTTCCATTGAATGCAGGACTTTATGAAAACATACAGTCACCTGTCTATGTGATTTGCAACTCTCATTGCGATTCTCAATTGGTGGTAAAAGTATATATTTTGAATCTAACTTATGATATTAATAAATCCTGATTATTTCTTTTAAAAGTAAAAATCTGAATGTAGGCATTATTTCTGAACTGTATAAAGTTCATAAATAATGTTTATATTTACTATGCAGACTTACTTCAATATTTCAACTTTTTCAACAAAAGGTTTCATCAGGAATATAATACATAAAAGAGAAGAGAATGATTAAATCACTTCTTCTTCTTCTACAAAAAAACAGGAAGAGAATAAAAATCATGATTTGAATATCACGTTTACACTTGGTAACATACATAATAACCATACATTGTAACCCAACTAACAAGTCTTGTATCGATAACGGTAGTTGCGAAATTACTTCTATATAATAAAAAACGTTGTCAACAAAACTCTAGATATTCATAGTTAAGACACATTGTAGTAATCTATTGACTCTTATTTAATAACACATATTACGAGTATAAATCATCATTTTTTATAAATTTAAAAATTTAAAACATATACTGGTTCTTATTTTATAAAACATATTAAAGAATCAATACAATCAACATTTCTTAAAAATTTAAAAATATATTGAAGAATCAATACAGTCAACATTACTTAAAAATATAAAACTTATACAGGATTTTTATAATTTTAATTACGTAAAACAGAAATTAAGTGAACAGGAAACAATTAAGGAATTCCTGTTCAGGAATTTCATGGAGTAATTCGATAACACTTTTATATAGAGATTAAAAAGAAATTAGTGCAAACAAAAAAGTTTTGAAATTATATTGTAGTTTTGCATTCAATTTGTTATGTGTTTTACAGGTTTCTAAAGTAATGCTTTTAACGGATTCTACCACTTGGATATTTAAAACGAATGGATGTAATGTAACGAATAATCTACAAGTGACGAAAGAAAGGATGCTACGAGATGTATTTATTACCGTAACCCCAAATTACAAAGTTTATTCGGTAAGAAACTCCGTTGTAAATAAAAACACTTTTTGAATATATACTTACATCAAAATATGTAAAAATTAAATGAATAAACTGCAACTCTTTCTTCTTCTAGAATAACACTTTATTTCGAAAACTGTTTCCTTTCTCAGGTACATTACGGAGTGAAAGTAAAAAAGTTTCCTCTCCTTAAATCAAAAAACATGAAATTCCATGTTTTTTTTATTTAAGGAGAGGAAACTTTTTACTTATAGTTATATAGGTATAGAGTTATAGTTTATTCATTTACTATTTGAATATGATTTAATTAAATGCAATTAATTTAAAAAACAGCTGTGAAAGATGGAAGCACAATCAAACTCTGATTGTGTGATATTATAAAAAATTTCTAAATAATTTCATTTCACATATTAAAGGAGTAAAAAGAGTTTGTCTTTGTCTTTACAAAATGCTTCTTTAAAAGCACTGAATCTAATAAAAAAATTCTGAAGCTGTATTGAGATATATCATTCTGATCATACCGAAATAAAATGTCCTGTGAAGATTGGAGACCAATCGCCTTCAGCCTTGCCAAAACATTCGATTTCGGCAACTCTTTCTCAGGACTTTGGTGGATTGACCCTTTCTTTTTTTGAGGGACATCCACCGTTGTCTACATGATAATTCTAATGATATAATGATGGGGGGGGGGCAATGAACTTTTCTTTTTATCAAATAATTAAGAAACAATAGTTTTAGGAAATTCTCAATGTAGCACTAAGATATATCTCTGTAACATGTAAAGAACCATAAAATTCAGTGAGAAAAAGAGAATTTAGAGAATTTTTCCTTCAACTTCTTGAGATGTCATGAACGAGAATCTAGGAAAACTGTTTCGTCGATATTTCTTCCGGTTCCGTGGAGAGAAGGAAGGGTAAATAGTTTCCTCATTTTTTTCTAAGTGATGTTTGCTTTTGGGACTGTGGGTCCCACACCCGGGAGGAAGAGATATGGAGAAAATCCATACCCTTTCACGTTTTCTGCTTATCATCGATGGTAAATCTTTCCCAATGATTCCTATCAATGAGGAAACAGTTATCTTGGGTTTTTCTGGATGATAGCTCAAGGCGAAAGCAAAATCTCTGCATTCTCTATTTTTCTTTTTCATGTTGCATTGCAAAGCGTTTATCCAAGCTATATGATTCTATCATATTTTTTTTTGGGAATGTTCTACTTAAACATCATACTATAGAAGAAGACTTTACTCTCCTTGTGAATTAAAAGTAATTTACGTGATACATTTGAACATAGGATTATTACAATAAAAGTATTTGAATAGATTGAATAGGAGTGAGAAGCATAATAAGTTAAGTTAAAGTTTTCCACCACAGATTTTCGTAGGCCTCATAGTTAAGTGCAATAGAAGATTTAGCAGTATTTTCCAATAAAATGTTTACAAGCAATGATACATTTAAAACTACAAATTGGAAATTATGGTAACAAAAACTCACAAGCCTTTCATTTGTTTTATTATAAGATGTGTTGTCAATGATCTTTGAAAATGAATGCTTTTCTTTAAATATTATAATACTTTTAAAACTTTTCAATGTGTTCGAATATTTAGTCCCACAGAATTTTCTTGAAATTTCGTATTTGAATAGTACAGGCGGCCCTCGACTTTCGCACATAATTAGTTCCGGAAAATGTATGAGAATAATGAATGTTCGAAAGTAGAGGGATGTAAAAAAAACATCAAAAATTGTATTTTAAAATACAACATAATTAAGTTAACGAGGCGTGTTTCAGTGCTTTCAGGTATTTTCTTTATAAACTTGTCAAGAGTTAGTTGATTACCACCCTTTTTTTCCTTTTCTTGATAGAGTTCTGTAACATGATGTGTTTTTCCAATCGCCGTACATACATTCTCAATTTGGATCACATTCTTCCATGATAGTCAAAAGTTTGTCAAGATGTTATATAATGCTCCGGGATTTTCTGCTTGATAAACTAACATTGGCTTCAATTTTTAATTACCAGATAAGTTTCCACCAACAAGCGATGTCAATCAGTTTATAGAAGGTTCATGTTCAGGTGCAACTGATTTTTCCTTTGATAAGAATGTACGATTAGGCATTTCTTTCCAAAATAAATCCGTCTTGTCTATATTGAATATTTGGCTAGGAGAATATTCTTCATGTACAAAAATTTGGCCAATGAGGAAATAAATTCTTTTGCAGCTACTTTATCTGCATCGGCCGATTCTCCAGTGAATTTAATAGTATGTAAAGAATACCTCATTTTAAATTTGTCGAATCAGCCATTACTTGCTTGAAACACCGTATTAGAATCTTCTTTTAATCTAGTCTTCCAATCTTCATGCCAACTAAAATACTTAACTTGAATAATTGAAAAACTCAGAGGGACATCCTTTTGATGTTGATCATCAATCCATGACGACAAAAATCTTTCTATTTCATCCATCACTATGCCGTGTCTTTTGGAAACAATCTTTGAAGATATATTTCCACAATTTTGAACGTATTCCTCAATTTTATTCTTGTTTTACAAACTTGAACATATCATAGACGTGTTTATGTCGTACAAACGGCCGATTGAAGCAAAAGATTCACCGCTTTCAGAACATCTAATTATTTCCAACTTTGTCTCGATCATATGAAGTTTAAGAGTCCTTAATTTCGTTTTGTTCGTATCATCACTGCAGTTTCTCCGTTTCCTCACTCATATCTATAAATTTATAAGGGCGAAATATTTAAACATAAACAAATAAATTGGCAAAACACACTACGCATCGACACGCACCCTAACGCAAGACTAAACCTGTTTAATATGACATTCGGCCCACGCCACCGCGGCTAGGAACCCTAGTGACGTCACAAGGAGTCCGCTTCTATAGGCGGCAATGTGTGAGTGCTCGCGAGCTACCGTGCTCATTGGAAGCGAACAGTTTTTGCATTATCGACAAAAATCTTAAAAAATTGAATTTTTAAAAATCTGCGAAATAGCGAAAGTAGAATGTGCGAAAGTCGAGAGCCGCCTGAATACAATTGTTTGTTACCATCTAAGCATTCGTCTCCGGAATTCGAAGATTAAGGACCAGATTTATTTTCTTTACATAAATATTTAAATATTTAATCGTATTTTTGAATAGGTTCTCATTTTTTATATTACAATTTCCCATCTTCATTAGTTAAACTAATTCACTATAGGACTTCATGATCCTTCGGTGATCAGGAGATGAGGATCCCAGTGCTTCACGGGCAATGGGACTAAGGTGATGATTAGGTCGGGTGGTTAGTCCTCTTTTGCAACAGAGAAAAAAACTGGTACTCTTTCTTAAGAGATCTGCTTACCCCTAGGACCCGTGTGGAAAATAATCAAAGAGGAAATTCTTTCGCTGTGTAGTTAACTAGGAAGCAATCAGTCAGCTACCATTTCAATATCGACCCCAGATTTCTACCTGTCTATTATTATTTCCTGTTTATTATATTACGCTAGTAATATTATCCAAAAAAGGCATTAATCTGAGAATATTATCAGTTACGTTTTATTCATTATTTATCTAATTTTGTAAATTAATATACCGTAAACAATATTAAAAATTTTTATTATAATTTTTAAATTTGAAAATTTGAAAAACTAAGTTTGTTTTGTAAAGCATTGTAAAGCATCTTTTTATTGAATACAAATTTCAATTTGTATTAATAAATTAATAATTTTATATTAATCCTCATGAAATTAATTTAAATTTTGGTTTTGTTTTTCATTTTTTAGATGGAAATCAATTATTCTGTTCAACAGTTACAATTGAGAAACTTTACGAATGTCAAAACAGAGATTTTTTCAAAAGAAATTGGAATTCAGAGCTTTCCATCTCAACATTTTCACTTGGAAAATACTTCCTCCACTCTTGATCTTCAAGGAGTTAACATAACATTCGCGATTTTCGATGTATGTCGATTTAAATTAAATTTCATTTAAGATTTATAATTTACATTATTCAAGAATTATTTTTATAGAATTATCCAAAAGTTTCGTGCATTTTTAAAGAAGATTCTTTGAGAATATAGTTTATTCTTTGTTAATGAACTTAATCCTATACTAAATAAGGAAGGTGATTTCAGTGAACGGCTTAACAACTTTTTTTGTTTATAATAATGCAGTCGGGCAGATGCGATTGTGATCAATGCAATACTCCTTTTTCTGAACTGTTACTGCACTGTGGATAATTCGACTATAATATCCTCCTACTGAGATACCTAATTTAATCAACCTCATTTCCTTTGGTATACTTTCAATTCTTAGCTTGTTCGAGAAATTTGAGATTTAGGTATGGCCTAGTCACTAATGGTCACTCGTAACTGCAACGAATCAGAACTATCTTTAGTCAAATGCACACATATATAAAGATATAGAAATAAACAGACAAAGAAATCCTGTACCAACAGGATTTTAGGATTTCTTAACAAAACAACAAAGATAAACGAATATAAAACATAAAAAAAAAAAAATATATATAACCAATGACTTGTGAAGGTATGAAGCGGTCGGAAGGGATCCACCCCGAAGTGCCCCAAGGACCGCCAAAGGCCCTATCCAAGGGGCCGGGTACAGTTCGGACCCCACCCTTTCCCATTGACCCACACTTGCCAGAAACACAAAACAGAACAAAAATGAGAACGATCAAATTAAAATAAAAGGGTAAATTAAAATGTCCCAATTTACACAGAAAAGAAGTCTTCACGTTCGGTGGCCACTACCGAGCGACAGAAGAAATAGTAAAAATGTAGGCCAACCCCCAAAATATATATGGTGTGTCTGTACAATATTAGAAGTTCTTCTAAAAAGAAGAAAATAAATGCAGAAAAAAGAAAAAAAAATCCAATTACCTATAATACAAAATTTGAGGAAAAAGCAGATAAAAATTTAATAAAATTAAAAATATGAGTTATTTATAATAAAATCTTAATGAACCAAAGTTAACCGTCATGCTCTATGGATTCAATATTCCTTATATACCAAAATAATTTTTCAGGCATTTTTACAAAAATATATTCATTTACCAAAATTCCTTTATTCTTTAACGAATTTAAGAAATCTTCTCTAATTTTTAACCTACGTGGATCCAAACATCTCCAAAGGACATGATCAGGATCCTCATTTTCTCCAAGAGCACAACGGCCACACATTGGATCATCTTTCTTTCCAAATCTAAAAAGATAACTAGTAAAATTCCCGTGGCCTTTTAAAAATTGGTTTTCAACAAAATCGTCGAAAAGACAGTTGGTTTTAACATTCTTTATATGTTTATAGAGCGGTCGCCCCTTACTTGATTGGCTCCATTGGTTTTGCCAATTGGCCAACTGATCCTCTTTTTTAATTCCATGGGAAATACTTCTGGGCCAAGGACAGGGATAAGTGATATCATTTAAACAAGTGGCATTTTTGGCTTCTCTGTCAGCTTCTTCATTACCAATAATGCCAACATGGGCTCTAACCCAAAAAAATTTAATAATCCTTTCATTAGAAATAAAATTTAAAGTAGAAACATAAGTATCTCTAGCCGTGCTGTTCATGTAAGAACAGTTAGCAATGGAAAGAAGAGCGGCTCTGGAATCCGATACAATGACAACCCTGACATTGCACCCACTCCAGAGAGCATGGCATAAAGATAAAGCATGAGAAATAGCCCCCAGTTCCGCTTGGAAAACGGAAGCCTCATCTGGGAGGCGTTCTATACTAATATCAAGAATAGAGCCCGAAGCATCCTTAATAATGACAGAGAAGTTACATGATTATCCATTTTGGATCCATCAGTAAAAATTCTAAAATTTGAATAATTCAAAATTTTCCTCCCACTTATTAATCTCAAATGGTTGCTTCACACTAGGATGAATCCTTAATTGTGGGGGTACTTTTTGGACATATTCTTGATTTAAAGTTCTCTCATAATGCTGAAATATGCATTTTGCCTGGATCCACATTGGGACAATGCCGCACAGAACATATAAAGCCTCCGTAGTGACTGTTCTCGGGAACTATGAGAATCAGAACTATCTCGGGAATGTTCTGTGAAGTGATTATATTTTTTATTTCTACTTCTAGTAGCCATCTGGCGAACTCTAATTAGAATTCTAATGGCCACCATGAAATGTTTTCTGTATATTATTGAAGGAAGTTGGTTTTCCCTTTTGTTGCCTTAGATTTGCACAGAACTGTATACATTTTGTTGGAATCATCGAGATAGATCTACCATACTTAGGGCTACCCGCGTCTATCATGCTAATTGATTTTCGTGTAACTTAGAATAGTCGGTAGAATGTTCTTCGTGTTGTGACATTGTTTGTCCTTTGGCCTTTTACATTTAAAATGTAGGCCTATCTCAGATCTAGTTGCTCACGGATCTGTAATAGTATCAGCATTCAATGCCATTTGTTTTGGTTAAGCTGATTCTTTCTAATGGCCATTGAATTTGACCTCCTGAACAGGTCAAAGACATGCTGCAGATTAACTTTTATTTGGGTAGCAAATTCATCAAGTTGCAGAATATTATTCTAATATACGATGCTTGTTATTACCTCTGCTGATATTTTATCCAGACTTGGAATTGCGTTTTTGATTTATTTAATAGCTTAAAATGCATTAAGCAAGCCATTTCAGAAATCCCAAATAATTTCAATTGTGTTAAATCTATCTGTGTTTGATAATGAATTTGAAAGCTGTAACATATCGTTTCAGTTTTATGAGCCATGAACGATGCACAGTCTTAAAGACGCTGATCTGAAAAGCTGTCATCCATGCTGCTATTCATGTATTGAATTAAAAGATCGTTGTGCTATTCTCTATCAATCTGTGATATTTGATATTAAGTGAAATACTCGTGTTACGCTATCATTATGAGTAAGAAAAGTGAAATTATGATTAGTTTTATGTAAAGACATAGTTTCAATCATTGGATCCGGTGGTATAAAATACTGGACTTTATGAAACAGCAAGAGCCGGGTTCAATTCTCGCTGAAGGTCAAAGATATTTTTCTAAAGTATTTCTTCTCCCGGTGGGTCTTAAGATTCACATGGCCATCTGAAAATTACAATGTAGATTTCTTTTCAGGGTGAAGGTGAAATGGGTTAATGTCAGATGGACATTAGGATGATCACCCTACCTCAACTAGTTACGATAGTTATTGAACATCGAAGCATATATATTCGGAGCCTCATGAGCCACGAAGACTTTTGTGACAAACACCTATGTACCTTTATTCTTTAATGCGTGTTCAATGAAATTTAGCCTTAATAGGGCTGATGACTTTTTATCAATCCTACAATATGATCAAGATATCAGAAAACAGATTAACTTAGAGCATGCTTTTTTTTACTATACATAAAGAGCCACTCCTGTCCACTAAACACACAATAAATATCAAAACAAGTGAATATAATTTTGTGCCAAAACATAAATTTATGAGCGGCCCATAATAATAAAAAAAATTTAAAATAATAGGAAGGAAGTACATTAAAGTAAGCAAAAATATAAAAAAAAAAGTTAGGAAAATAAGAAAAAAAAATCCACGCGGACATTGAGAAAAAAAATGATTAAGAGAAAATACAGTAGATGTACAGGGTGATTATAATTACTGTTCAACTTTCAACATGCTGTAAAAAAAAAGAACCACTGCTCAGGATCATCTGAAATTTGAACTGAATATACTCGAAGAAAGGGGAAATGGTATGGCATAAAAAAAAAAGTTCTAAATGTTGGCAATAGATGGCGCTTTGAGCGTCATAATGTAAATGGGTTCGGCTACAAGTGACATTTGAATCGAATACGACAGCTATGGCGTGAGTTGCAAGTTAAACCAACTGTACTGTTCAATGTGCATGACTGTATCGGGTTTTTACTGAAGAAATGACTTCCAAGTCATTCAACAGTTGCGGCAAGATCACACCGATTCGGATAGGAAAAAAAATCGGTTTTTAATTGTCCTGAAGCCAAAAACCGCATAAAAAGCAACAATGAAATCGGTTTTAATTGTCCTGAGGCTAAAACCGCATAAAAAGCAGTAATGAAATCGGCTTAAATTATCGCGAGACTTGCGCAAGACCATGTTCATATGCTGTCCACCATTTTCTGCCACAAGTAGAAACCAGTTGAGCTTCAAAAGCAGAGCGCGATCTTTCATTGAGAGAATCATGGCTTCTCAGAAGCAATATGAGGAAAACGCCATGACGGTCGCGTTTTTATAACAAATGCAATATGTCGTGCTCATGACACGTCTTGTATTTTTCATATTTTGACGTTTAAAGCGCCATCTATTGCTAACATTTGGAAGGATTTTGTTTTCTTTTGCCATACCGTTTCCCTTTCTTTCAGTATATTCAGTTCAAATTTCAGGTCATCCTGAGCAGTGGTTCCTTTTTTACGTCATGCTGAAAGTTGAACTTTATTTATAATCACTTTATTTATAATTTATATATAATTTACAATATAATTGGAAAAGAAAATCTTCACCTTATGAGACGTAGATTTTACCGATCAAGCAATAGTTGACAGTTGAAATGAGATGGTTGCATTTCTAACTTTTAAGCTAAAAGCGGAAATTCAATGAAAATAATGCCAAATATCTTGAACATGGGGGTGGGGGGCGATGTCATTTGGCTTATGAACATATATAGAAACTCTTTATTGGACACGACACAAGAACAACAACCTATTCTTTCAGTCAAAATGTTACAAATACTTAAAATAAGAAGATTCCATAATAGACTGGTAATATCTGCAAACCTAAGAATAAATACTAAGGATTTTCAGAAAGTAGTTTTAAGAAAACTACAGATAATAACAGTCTCATTTAGGATAATGGTAAATTCCTTCTTTTTTTTATTTGATATTTGCTTCATATTTGTTTATTTTGGAATCCACTAACATGTAAGAATGCACTGAAATAATTTATTGAATGAATGTTTTATGTGTTAAAAAATGACTAATGATTGTTTCTAATCATTACATTTATATTAACAAAAACTTATACTTTCTAATTACCTATTTCTTAGGAGTTTACATTTTTAAATAGTTGTAAATAAAAACCCGTAAAAACAAATACAAAATATCGCACACATTTGTAAAACAACAAAAAACGCATTACCACCAGAACTAGTGTACTGCTAATCTTTTGTTGAAAAACTGCCAAACAAAGCTCTTCTTTTATTTGTTGATATGATTTTTGATAAATATTTATTCCATATATTACAAAATTGAGTTTGCAATTAATAAATAGTATTTTAATAGTAATATTTAATTACTGTCGGGATCGTATATTTATTATATACGAAAACAAGACATTCTTTTAAAAATGAAATCGGCATCCTACTATAATTGTAATGAACTATAAATATATTTTTTTTATCTTTATAGGATTCACCATTTACTATTATGAAAGTTCAGCTAAATCAGTCTGTAGAGGCGAAAGGATTTGGAGGAGAAATTTTAGAAATTCTTCGTCAAAAATTGAAATTTAGGTTAGAAACAGGCTTTTACATTTTTTAAAAATAAAATTACAAATAGAATACTTAGGGTCTTAACTATTTTATCATAATATTTATTTCCTATTTTTATTAATTTATTTATTTGTTAATTAAATATTTACGTAGTTCAGGTGAAACAATATATTACGGTAAATGTGATTAACCCGGTGATTTTGCATAATTGCCGGTTATTATACATAATCCCCACTAAATTTGGTAAATGTGATAAATTATTGAATATTCATCAAATTTACAGGAGAGTTTATGTAATTCCAATTCGTAATGGCGAATGCGATAAAAGTCCATAACTTTACCAAAATTGGTCCAGTTTGCGCAGCTGCTTGGCAAGGATAGCTGCTTCTATCATGGCATAGACCAAGCAATGCGTGACAACGCACGCACAATTAACACACAGTCTGCGCATACACTGACCGTGATTTCAGTAGTACTTCGAATCTCGTGCCGGTTAGACGTTTTTTCGCTACCCTCTCGTATTTTATAAAATATTGAATAATGACTGGTATGCTTGACCGTTTTAATTCCAAGTTGGTTAATACTATGAACACTAAGAAGCAAACAGTGGTTTTCTGACGAAAGAAAGATGTGATGACTTGTTAAAAAAAGTGAATAATAGTATAAACAAATGTAGTGGAAAAAACCCGGAAGATTATCAAAGAACATTTAGAGTTATATTCGTTTTCTTCTTTGAAATTCCTAGTGTTTTTCATATTTATAACTAATCTTTATCAGGACATCACGATTCCTATGTTGAGCGTACGACGTAATGAAAATAGGTAATGTTGAAAAACTTATCTTTTCCTTAAGTAAAGTCAACTCCAATGTTAGATTTTACGTGTACTTTGAAGAACTTTTACCATAATTCATGAGGCACACTTAACAATAGGCCATGATGGTAGAATGAGGATGTTAAAAGAACTTTAAAGAAAGTACAAAAACATTACTACCGAAGAAGTAATGATTTATTTGAATTTGTGTGAAAGTTGTCAAAAAAAAATCAAAGGTACCCAAGAAAGGACTTGTTGTTATGCCAATGGTCTTTTAAGAGATGAACTCAAGATGCCAGGTAGATCTAATCGACATGCAGTCGCAACCAGATAATGACTTTAAATTAATATTGGTATATCAAGTCCACTTGATGAAGTTTGTACAGTTGCGTGCCCTAAAATGCAAACGTGCAGAGGAGGTTGCATCTGACCTAATTGATATTTTTATTATTTTAGGAGACTCCAGTGTACTGCAAAGAGACAATGGCCATGAGTTCAGTAGCCAAATCATAGAAGAAGCTTGTGCAATTTAGCCGGATCTGAAAATTGTGCACGGAAAACCTAGGCACAGCCAGACTCAAGGTTCGGTCGAGAGTGCAAACCAGGATATAGAAAGTTCTTGGTTGGAAAGCAATCAAACTAGTAAATGGTCCGAAGGGTTACGCTTTGTGCAATTGGGCATTTCATGAAGGCATCAAGTGCACTCCTTATGAAGCAATGTTTGGAACGCCTGTAAAAGTAGATTTGAAAATGTCTTCTTTCTCGAATGACTATCGAACATCTTAGAACCGAAGAAGAGCTTCAGGCTTTAATCAAAACAGTTAATAACGCTTCCAAAAACACCAATAGCAACATAGAAGATGATTCTGATGTGGACAATAACAATCCAGCAAAATGACTCTCCACCTGAAGTTCATTTTGAGACTCAAAAAAGATGAAGCAGCTCAGCGGTCCCTTTAATACAGACAGATATTTTTAGCAGGCAACAACAAGTAAGAAGACATAGAATGAGTAGTAAAGAAGGTTTAGAATCACAGGCAAACAAAATGTTGAAAGTTTCAAATCTTAAATTTCCTTCTGGTAAAGTCGGTGACATAGTGAAACTACAAGTACCAGACGTTGACAGAGCAAGAAGTGATCCACGAAATTTATTAGAGGTGATATTAGAAGTTCAAAACGAAGAGTTTTATCAGTTGGGAACAAACAAGAAAGATTTTCGCGGTTGAACCCAGAATTCAGTTCACAATTTGTGAAGAACAATTTATTGTGCTTGACTATGTTCCAGATCTAGCAATATCACTTCGAGAATGTGTTAGAAAATCATCTCTTTCTGGAGGTCAGGGATATCAGCGATGTGTTTGCAAGGGGCAATGCAAGTCTGATAAGTGCAAATGTAAGAAATCTGGCAAACGTTGTAATTCTAAATCTCATAACAGTCTAATATGTCTAAATAAATAAACTTAAAATATTTAATAATTTGTATTAGTAGCAATAAACGTTGTTTGGAAAAATGTTCTTTTTCTCTAGAATATGGATTTAGTATGTTTTTGATATGTAACTGTTTTGTAAGTTCTAATAATAATAAAATCATTTTCTCTACTTAGGTCTTTCACTTGACAAGATATGCCAGTCCCTTATTCAAATTTCGTTCAGGCTACATCCATATGACTTAAAATAACCATTTATTGAATTTTTAATTATAAATTATAAAATATTGTTATTCGCAGCCTCTCACGCGTCACAGTGTCCAACGAAAAACTATCCTTCTGACGAGTAACTACTCAAAAAACTGCGCTGTATTCTACTGGCTCAATCAGTCAAGATATCTATCACATTTGCCATTACAAGTTGGGAATTATAAAAACTCGTCGGTTAATTTCATGAATATTCGATAACTTATCACAGTTACCAAATTTAGTGGTGATTATATATATATATATATATATATATACAATAACCAGCAATTATGCAAAATCATATGTGTTACATTTTACACTGGATTACATTAATTAAGAAAGAAAAATCGCTGATTATCATGAAAAAGTTAGTTGGAAATCCAGGAAACTTGGATTCATGTGGTAAAAGAGACTGAGGACTTCTGGTGTCTTTTCCATGTGATTTGTATCATTGGTTCGTACAATTCAGTTCAGCATAAAACGGAGTCATTGGGAGATGTAATTCGAGGTAGCAGATGTTTAGTATTAGCTTTGAGATATCCTTTAAATAGATGAGAGCTGTTGGAGTTTAGAGGAATTGCTCTATAGCTTCCATTTAAAACTGCTGTATCTGTAGTCTAGATTATATTTCTAGCCTTAAAGTAATTATTCAGAAATATATATCTAA
>JAFIDM010061828.1:24368-55572 GCA_023159025.1 Thereuonema tuberculata
AAAGTTGGAAATAATTATCTTTACCTATTTTTATCTAGGTATTGTTCACAATGTTCAACTCATGTTAGGTAAAGTATGAAATACTGCGAAGCTTTCCAAAACAATGTTGATGATTCACATATTCATATATTTCTTGTATTTTTCATGAGCATCAGTTTTGGTAATATTTTAACTTTTGTTAAAATAATTTGACGTGTGGAGCATGTCTTATGAAAAATGAAATAAAAACACCATGCTGGTAAAAATTATCAAAAAAATAAATCTAAAACATGATGCTACACAAGCTTTCAACCTGAGCCAGCAGGTCCTTTTCAAGTCTTTTCCACTTGAAAAAGACCTGCTGGCGTACGTCGAAAGCTTGTGTAATATCATGTTTTAAATACAGTTTTTTGATAATTTTTATTCAGTAGTGTTTTTATTTCATTTTTCATAACACGTGCTCCACACCTTAAATTATTTTAACTTTTGCTATTCATGTTAATTATTATTCTTAATGATCAGCAAAATATAATGAAACATTATATGGTTCGATTTCTGTCGCGGACGTTTCAATGTAAAATTTTCCATTCGCTCAGGAAATTGCGCCTGACAGACAGATAGACAGACAGACAAGTAAAAGATTTTCTTAATATATATTATTTAAACATGTTTTATTTTATTTTGATATTAGCTATAAAGGTTTCACATATATACCATTTCTCAACTTCTTAACAATATTTTTGTATTTCCATCCATAATAGTGTCTTATTTTTACTAAAATTAATAAATACCAATATCAGCAACAATTATCAATTTTTGGAAATAAGTTTTCATTTCATCAGTTTCCATAAAAACTAATCCGGAAAAGCACAAATTACTTTTAAATTTAGAATTACATGTTCTAATTAAATGTGTAGTAAAATTGACTTGATAATTATAACTCCTGTTAGCAAGTTATGTTCATTTCTTCTTAACATAGTAAATTATTAAATTTCAATTATTAAAATTACATTTCAATTATGTATTTTTTAAAATTTTTAATAATTTTTAAAGTATTATGTCTTTATGTTTTTGATTCGTTTGTTAGGAATTTGCTCCCAGTCACATTATGCACTTTTAGTTCCACTGAATTTTAAACAAACTACTTCTGCAGCACTACCCCTGTAATATTAATTTTCTATTAATGTCTTAAGTTCCTAAGTTATAGTTTTTATACTGTCATAAATAAGCTTTAGATTTTAGTTTGTTCTAGTCGGAACTCACATCCGAGAGAGCGTGTGGGTTCCACTTCCATTCATGTCTTCGTTACTTGTCATCGAAATGGTAATTTTGGGCTACAGAAACAATGAAACGGTCGTCTCAAATTCCACTTCGTCGACAAGCTTTAGATATGAATTTGGTTTTGTTCTTTGTTTTCATTAGCGAATGATGGGAAATTCCCTTTTTCTTAACGTACTACAGTATATTATAGATATCTTAGTATTAAAAGACATTTCTTTAAAATCCAATACGTTTCTATAGACTTCCTTAAGTACGCATCCCTGTGTTTTCCTAATATGCTACTTTCATCAAAGTCCTAGTAATGCTTAAACTTGACAAATCGCTCTGCTGTCTTACATTGTAAATTCCTCGATTTCCATCGCCGTCTAGCGTTCTTTAAATCCCACGTACAACGGTCGAAGGGTATCCGCTATATAAAAACATTTATGACTCTACTGGAAATTCAATAAACACAATTACTTCTAAACCTTAAAGAACCACGATCCTGGTTTTCACCCATATTATTAGGTCAATGTTATCGCATTGATTATGGTGTTACCCATTACCCCATTATCGGCATTTGCCAAAAGTTTCTTAATATTATTAAATAATAAAGAAATGCAAGGGATAATAACATAGAAACTTGGTTTCAGTCATACTAATTTTTAAAGGTTCTAATTTTTTAAATTTTTATTCTAACTCAGTTCCTATTTCTTTCTGTGTTCGTAATATATTCTTACAAAATATAAGACATAGTTTTGCAATTGACTAAGTATTTTAACTTGTTTTTATTTATTTATTTATTTAGGAGGCTGATGTTAGCATTGTACTGTTAGCAAAAACTCCAGAAAGGAGCATAGCCATTGATTATTCTGTGCATTTGTATTCGTACACTTTCTCGTTCGTTATCAAAAACCCTCTATTTCGTAAGACAGAAGAGACATCTTATTTTATCACAATATTCACATCATCTTTTGACTTGTATATCTGGATGGCGGGATTTGGAATATTTATCATCTGTACTGTTGGATTTGCTTTCAGTCAAAGATTAGTTAATGAAAGAGATAATGGTCATATGAATAAATTTACAGCTGCTCTTGAATATTTGTTTTTATTTTTGAAACATTTTCTTCAGCAAGGTGAGGAAATTATATACAGTACATGTTATTTAAGATATAACATAAATTATATCATAATACCCATTTTGAGATAGTAACATTTAGAAAAGAAACTTATGGATTCTATATTTTGAGATAAGTTTTAAAATTGTTAATAATAGTTTTGTCAGTTCTTCTCTCAAAGACAAAAATAAAATGTATTCAATTATTATCTTCATATGATTAATTCTTATCTTTGTAGATTAATCCATATTCACCTAGACAAAATTGTTAGCCATTAGAAAAAAAAAACCAACCTACAAAAAGTGAAAATGAATATTTAAAAAAATAAACTAGATATTCGTGTTCCGAATCTTTAGGAGATCAGGTTCCTGATGTCTTCTCTTTTCTATATTTTTAGGTGATAGTCTTCCAAATATGAAAACCTCAGGTTTTGTTATTGTCTTTACTTTTCTGCTGTTCAGTGTTATGTTTAACTCAAGTTATAAGTCAGTTTTGATTTCATCTTTAACTGCCAAAGAAACTGTGATTCCTTATAAAACAGTGGAGGACTTGTTGGATGCTGAATATGAAATTGGTGTTGTGAGAGATATAAACATTGCAGAAATATTAAAGGTAAGTATAAGGTACATACAAAAATAAAGGTAAAGTAGTTGAAAGAATATTTATATTGACTTAAAACATTATTTTTTAACACAAGCTCTGTGTATTTTTACAAAATTGATTTTTCTTTACTTCAAACCCCCAATATAAAAGTTGAAGTTGGAAAATATAAGGTGATCATAATTAAACTTAGCCTATTCAGTGCATTTTGTAGGGTGTAGTCAATACGCGGATTGACACCGAAATTTGTATGTAGACTATCCAAAGAATGCGGAAAAGAATTATGCAAGAAAAATCCTAACTAAAGGACATCTATAACAAATTAAAAATAAAGCTGCATTTACAAATAAAAATAGGCAATAACATTTAGAGATGTTCTTGCGCCCTTCTCAGGTGAATAAGGATGACGAAGAATTGAGAGTGGAATTTATTCTTAACTACGATGGCATCATGACTTACAACATTATTTTTTACACAAGCTCATAAGTCAAGAAGTTAATCATCTGGACACGTTGGTATCCCGTAATGCCTCAAGAAATTCAGTGCATCGAGAAATAGAATAGAAATCATAAACATTATCAAAGGGTAGGTCCTTTCATAACTTACCAAGATAGGAATGTTTGCAATATTACAAAATCCTTTATGGGGATCTCAATATCCTATTGCAGTCAGAGTTGCTATCTGAAGCAAAACAAAGAAACAATAAAGAAACATATAAAATTAATAAATAAATAAATAAATAAATAAATAAATAAATAAAATCAAAAAGGAAAAATGAAAAAGAAAAATATAAAATACTGAATTATAATAGGAATCCTACGTATATTGCAAGCACAGATATGGCCTGCACAGCTATATTATCATTTTATGCACTTTTGTTGATAGTATTCGTAATATTAATAATCTCTTTGTATCTCCTGTATAAACATTGGCCGCCCTAGCTATGATCTATATCGTGGCCTGTAGAAAGTATATGGTTGGCTATGAAGTAGGCTGGGTTATTCTTGTGGATAGGAACACTATTCTCGCCATCGCTAATAGTCATTCGATATTTCTAATCCCAACATTAAAATTGACCATATCATTGATTCCCTTGAACCGCAGCTCAATCACATTAGGCCCAGCGATGCAACAACAAAATTAGAAAGAAGATTGGTAATATTTTAAACCATCAAAAAAAGCCATCCAACCTTTTTCCTTTGCAATATACGGGGTTAATGCAGTTAAAACATAACAAAGATATTTCCGTACTTATAGCTGATAAAGGGGGAGGGGAGATATTGTCATTATTGATGATAAGGACTCCATCAAAATGGGTAATGAATTTCTTTCACGTACCCGAGACATTTCAGATATTTCTAAGGACAACAAAAGAATTGGAAAAAATATTATGCGCATTAGCTGCAATATGTTCTAAAACAATCTAATTCAAACAATCTTAAACAACAGCAGAAATAAATGTATAAAAGAAATCATATTATTTTGCTTCTGTATGCTTCTATATTAAGCAATTTTAATGAGATAGGTTTCAATACTAACATTTTATTCTAAATTCTCTATCAAGAATCTCTTCTACTGTAATTTCTAGAGTTTGTGTTATGGGAAATTCAAAATTAAAGTCATCACTTACATTGGGATAACAAGTTTGGAAAACTTATTTGAAAAACCGTAATTAAACTTTTAATAAAACTAATTGCAGACAGGATTGAAAATATACTCTTCAAATGATAAAAATAAAACACCAAATAACTAGAGGAGGATCACAATAATAGCAGATAGCAGTGGAAATAAAACTTCATAAAAATAAAAGAAGTTAGACATTACTATCCACTAAGAGGAAAAAAGTGTCGAGAATTACTGTGCAAGAACGAATTCTTTTTCTATCTCTTTTCCCTTATTTTTTATTACAAATCCCATTCTGGAAGGAAATAGAATATTGGTTGGAGATTATTTCTTGTTTGATATACGTGAATCTGGTGCACGTCTACCACTTAGTTAAATATAGATTGAAAAAAATTCTGTAATTCATGTGTGTCTTGTCACAAAAATAACGTTATTTATTATTTATTAAATGTTAAATGTTAACTTAATTAACTAATTTGGGAATTTTATTTAAAAATAATTGCGAGGATCAAAGTAAGGATGAATGAAAATATCTCTACTACCATCTTGTTTTGGATTACGAGCAACCGAAAGATAATAATAATATACTAAAGGATTAATAGTGAATAAAGCCAAGATAAATAAACATTAATAACATGAATTTTTACTGAAAGGCTAAATATAGATATACATAATAAAGAATCAGAACAATGGGCTTAAGGCTCACTGAGAAAGCACAAAATTAATTTTAATGAACACAGAAGGTGTCTTCTCGTTAGTCTTTCTTTGTGACAATGTTCAAGATAAAATACAATGTCAATTAAACGAAAAAAACTTAAAATGTCAGGAGTAGTGGTGATTAGACGAACAGTTTCACACTTATTAAAAATAACGATGATATTTGCTAGCAAAACGAATAGGCCTACTCAAACAGTCACTTACATCATTGCTGCTTGCACTACACCATGGGATCCCAGGTTTGTGTTAAGGCATCCAATTCACACGCGGATACACATACACAAATACCGTCGTCGGGCGGACGAAAAACTTCACTATAATGACTCACTGTAGCACTTTTAAAACACATATCACTGGCGCATTTCCCAGTTCATGTATTTTGACGTGGCGGTCAAGGACACGGAGGTGGGTTTGACACTGTTCCGCAGGATAATTCGACGTCCAGCAAAGTACTGCAATCATTGCCTTCCCAGCAATCATTACGGGTTAGCGGGTTGCAAAACTAAATTGGCTGTGGCGGTTAACCGATGTCATCCCGTCAGTCTCTGCTGTGGGTTTTGCACGGCTCCGTCCTGTTCACCAAGTTCGCAAAACCATCAGTTCCCGCGGCAAACGTGCTGAGGGGTTTCGGCAGTTGAAAGTGCTCTTACACGCTCGGTGTTTTCATCTGTCACCGTAGCTCTCCTATGTCACCAATCTTAGTCCTTATTCATAATGAGAAGGCAGAAATTAAAAGGAAAGGGTAAAAATAAAAAGAGTTTGAATAAGTGTGGAGATTACATTTTGCTCAACTTAGCGGCCTAACGATTCCGACACCAACTCTTTACTGAAAAAAAAACACATTCACTCATCTGCCTGTTCTTCGCGCTAAAACTGACCAACCAATGAAATTTCACCTAACCAATCACATGACAAGCCATCTCTCCGTGTTGTGAGTCCCAGGCTGTCTCCTGTTTCACGTGGGAACTTGATACTGAGTCTCAGGATTGCTTAATTCAGTAGCACTAATCACAATTTTCACACGGGTTTTCTTTCCACAAAATATATTAATTCCAAAACCAACAAGTCACACAGAGTAAAATCATCATTTTTACAATGAATTAAAAGGGAGAATTTCTTAAATTCTCTCACATTTAATAAGCACCATTTTAAACATTTTTAAAGCTACTAAATAAACATAAAAATGGGAATAAATATAACAAATATTAAATCAACATCGCTGACATTTATATAATTGAATAAATCGTTAAGACAAATTAATTGTCATACAACGTCAAAACGCTACACAACATGCCTCACGGCTCAAAAATAAAAAAAATAATAAAAAATAAAAAGTGTCACGGTTTTGAAGGAGGAAAAAGAATACAGGGGAAAAAAAATCGTGACAGTCTTAAAGTAACTGAAAGAGGCTGTAGCTGTTGAGTAAGGTTGTAAAGTAGGTTGTTAAGTAGCTGTTGAGTACAAAACGCTTAGCTTATAAGGATTTATTTATAAAATAAACATACACATTAGAACTCTTTATTTTTTTCTTCGATAGATTGCTTCCTTAAGTTCTCATTTCATCTTTAACTAACAACCGCTTCACAGATTCGATATACTAAAACTTATTCTAAAATCATCTGATGCATTTAAAAAAATGGGTTGTCCACCTGTTGTGCCGATTAATAAAACTGAAGTGACTTTCTTGAAGAATTAGTGTCTTTAAGTGTCAGATCACTACGCTATTTGGCAAAAATGTTTAATCCTTAATTAACTCTTCCAAATCTCCATCGTCGTATGTGGTAGATTTGTAGATATAAAAAATTCAATTAAATTAATAAATATTAACAATTCCTTTGAATTTACATACAATTTTTGTTTTTATTTTAGAATAGTAAAGGAGGAGTAAATTATGAAATCTGGCAACGTATTGTTAGGAAGTCAACTAATTTTGTTGACACTGCTGAGGAAGGAATTGAGAAAGTATTAAGAGAACGTTTCGCTTTTCTGATGGATACAGAAACATTGCAAAATTATATCCATGGGAACTGCAGCTTTTATTTTCTGCCTACATCGTATTTCCCAGGAGAAGTTTTCCTTACTTTTCAGAAGCATTCACCATACAGAGATATCTTTAATCAATAGTGAGTATAAAATATATCATGAAATTCCATTTAAGTATGAAATACTTAAATTACCCAAAATTATAAATCATTACTGTTAAAGATATTATTAAACGTTAATAGAGATTTTTAAGATCATTCTTTTATGTTAATGAAATTAAGAACTTTTTAACAAATATAAGATGATGCAAAGAAAACCTAATCATACAGGATTTCATTTCGTTTAATTTATTTAAAATTGCTACAATTTTTCAAACAAAACAAAATTTCTACAAATCCTGGTGGTTTCCAAATTATTGCTTTGTTTTGACTCACTATGAATATATTTATGAAATCAATGAACAAAGTATCCTGATTAAACTTTCATTTGGATTGCTAAACAAAAGCAATCAAGTAAAAGATATTAAAATAGCAACAGATATGAAAGAAAATTAAATATATTATCAAATCCTTGTTGTCAATAATGCAGCAGCGTTAGTAATGTAATGTAGCTTGGGTGGCTGGACAGCCGAACACACCTGAAAGATCTATTGTGCTATCCCACGGAAAGAATGACAGACGGAGAGAAAGACTGAGAAAGGATGGTGTGAGAAACGCAGGGGAAATGGGAGAACCCCGGGAAAACCTGACCAGCGCGGATCTCCACCATCAACGAAACCCACATGAGAACCGAACTCAGAGATGAGAGGCCAGTATCTTAGCGACAACAGCAACCACGCGGCCAGTAGCGTTAGTAAGTTTTCCGGTAGTAATAAATTGTAGTACATATAGTAAAAAGTCTTAAAATTCATGTAATGACTTATATTTGGGAGAAGTTTATTTGGTATTCTTTAGTCTTGAATTTGATTTATTCCTCTAACTCCCAAAGATGGAGCATAGGGTCCTTGTATAGAATTCCCCTACTCGTCTTATTTTTGGCTGGAATCTAATCTTTTTGTTATCGGTTTCCGTCCGTTTTGGCTTCTGCTTCAACTGCTCTACGCTTTTCGCATCCTCTTTTTCTACTTTCTTGGGATTCTATTTCAGAGCTTCAGAAGGCATATCATACGAAGTGTTTCAAAGAGTAATTAAGAGTAAATTTATGTATTTCCAATATGAAATCTTTCAGAAGATTTCTCCAAAATTTTCATTGTTTATGTTTTGTTGGCGTTTATTATAAATCCAATTAGATCCAATTTATTATAACTCCAATGGTAAACAAGAAAGAACATTTTTTTAATTCTATCTCTTTAAATTTGTGTAAAAGAATCATTTTTAATTTCAAGATCTTCGAATGTTGCTTTCGTTTTCCAGGTAATAACCTTTCTTTCATCTTCATCATAACCATCGAGCATCATAAAAAAAAGAATGGTAGAAAGAGACAAACTTGATAAGGTGGATATTTGTGTCTACAGATTCGTGATCAATCATAGTCTGTATCTGAAGGAAAATTGGTCCTTATTCATCATCAATTCTTGGTCATCTATTAATAGTAAAGTTTTCTTGGATTGGAATATTTTGTTATTTTATATAATATCTGCTACTTCTTGTCTTCGTCTTATAATTCTTCAATCCAAGTCCTTTTATCTTTTCATTCGCGCATTTGTAATTCTTTTAACTTACTCTTCCAGAAATGAAGAAACTCTTGTTTCTCTTTACATTGCTTTCATAGAGATTTAGCTTTGCGGAAAATTAAACTAAAATCATGTTTAGTCTGAGAGCCATTCTTCTTTTTTCTATCGATGTTTCCGAGATAAACTTGGGAAAACATTCACTACGTTTTCTATCTGTCGCCACTGTTCATTAATGTCTTTCTTGTCTTCTGTTCCGAGATATGGTATTTTGGTTTTCAGTTTTAGTTGGATTAACTCTTCATTTGTTTGGTGTTGTCGTTCAGATTATTTACATTTACATTTTTCCTAGGGGCAAGGTTGGCCTTTTTGTTTGTTGACGCCAATTTCAATCTAATCATTACATGAAATGATGTTCGCTTCTTACACGGTCGCGGTATTGTTGTGGTTGCGCCTTTTCGTTTCTAACTTCACAATCACGTGACCAACAATCGATTCCGGCAACTTTAGAAGGATTTAAATGTTTGTGACGCACTTATTACTCATGTGATGGCAAATGACAAATCCGTGTTCAAAATCATTGACCTTTCCTGATCGACTTATTCGGCTGTTAGTTCATATCAATTAACAACATACGATTCCCTGCCTCCTTTTATACCGGTAAGTGACACCATCGTGCCATCTAGTTCACTATTGCAGAAGGGTGTCCGGATATTTTTGACAATATAATATTTTTAAATAAAATTAAAAAAAATTCTTTGTTTATTTGTTTATCTCACAATCTCGGCTTTTTAGAACTACATTATTATAAAATTATAAGTTGCAATAATGTTTTAGCAATTCTTCCCATCTATGTCAATGATACTACAGCAACTAAGAATTGTCAACAACAAAATATAACTATTGCGACACTCCACTAAAAGAGTGTAACTAATGTTACGTAAACATACAACTGAAAACACTTAAAATTGCGTAAATGTAACAAGTCCATCTAGTTCTAAGAGATACAGATTCGGTATCGGACAGATTTCACCATCTGGCAGCAATTTTAAATGTAAACTCACTTCAATTCCGATACTTGAAACGTTTTTTTGATATGCATATCATCCACAGATTAATAAATTTCAAGGCACTTTTTTTTTGCATCTCCATTATAATTCTATAGTTTCGAACAACAAAGAGTATCGAGCACAAACTGTTTGATCTTTATGACATAACTTCTAGACTGCTGTTCTAATCGACTGTTGACGAACATGCACTCATATGATTAGCTCCATCTCATGAGGGTGGGAGGTGGGCCTGACAAGGGGCCCTGAATACGGGGGCCCGATTTCGGTCGGTGGTAGAACACTCAGATCCTCGTGTCGACATCACCCCACCCAACTGTGGTGTCCCTGCTCCCAGTAGGAGAGCGAATATCTCTCTTTGGCAATATAAACATGAGGTAGGGAGGAGGGCCCGACAGGGGGCCCTAAATAAAAGGGCCAGGTGCCGGTCGGGGTTGGGCCACTTAGGTGCTCGTGTCGATATCCCCCCACTCAAGTGTGGTGTCCATGCCCCCCCCCCCCCCCCCATAGGAGAGCGAATATCTCACTTTTGACAATATACATGAGGGTAGGAGATGGCCCCGACAAGGGGCCCTGGATACGGGGCCCGGTGTCGGTCGGTGGTGGGACACTTAGGTCCTCGTGTCGACATCCCCACACCCAAGTGTGGTGTCCCCCGACCGATACCGGGCTCCGTATTCAGGATCCCTTGTCGGGCCCACCTCCCACCCTCATGTATATTGCAAAAGTGAGATATTCGCTCTCCTATGGGGGGCAGGGACACCACACTTGGGTGGTGGGATGTCGACACGAGGAGGTAAGTGTCCCACCCCCGACCGACAACGGGCCCCCGTATTCAGAGCCTCTTGTCGGGTCCACCTCCCACCCTCATGTATACTCTAACACAGCGTTTCCCAACCGGTGGGTCGCGACCCACTACTGGGTCGCGGAAGGGTTACAGGTGGGTCGCGACTTGATCCTAAAACCGTCAGAAACCATCGAATAAACCATCAGAAAAGATCAGAAAAATCGAAAATCGATCATATATAAGGAAGGGATACGATATAAATATGGTTTTATTTTACATTCTTCTATTCCTATATATGTGGATGTATTCCGATAAGGAAAGGTGGGTCGCCAGCTGAAAAAGGTTGGGAACCACTGCTCTAACACATTAATAGGTTCGAGGCGTACTGTTTTCCGTCAGCCCAGCGCTTCTATACATTGTTCAGCAGAAGACAGAATTATGGAGTCTCTAATTTTCGACAAATAGGTTTCTGCACATGGCACGATCGTGAGTCCACAAATAATTACAGCATTTGTGTAAATTTTTCAATTTTTCTCGTCAACCGCTTACAGACGTGACTGTTACCTGACTGATTTTTCGTTTCGAGAATCTTTAAGAGTTAAAACCTGAACCTGAACATGCATTACTTAAAGCATCACTTAAGTAACAATGCCCTTCTACAATTCTACTTTCTCCCTCAAAAATTAAATAACTTGTTCATTGTGGGCGAAACCCTGAGTCTTTATTTCATGCGCTCTTATTAAGTTATAATTCTTTTGCAATTCCTTAAATAACAATAGGAAAATTCTTTAGGAAACGAACACTACATACTACATAATACTATAGACTTTAGTGTTAACACCTAAAGATTTAAAACTTAAACCTCTATATCGTTATAATAGCGCCGAAAAATCATGGTAAAAATCATGGTTCACGCGACCGTGTCATAGACTCGCTCGCTTGTTTTGAAAGCAGTCGTGGGTGTTACCATGTGGTTGCGAGATACAGTTGCGAGTTGGGTGGGAGAATCCACTTTTACCAAGTTGCTAGACATAAATAAAAAAGGAATGGAAAAAAATAGGGGGAAAAAAGGAAATACAAAAAGAAATAAAAAGAAATAAAAGAAAATAAAAAAAAGAAAAAAAGAAAAAGGAAATAAAATTTTTTAAATTAATTATTATAAAAATTATTGCCACAAAGTGGATTTGAACCCGGTCACCATTTTCTCTATTTGAAAATTATATGAAAGTGTGAAGGGGATTAAATTAGGAGGAGAGGAAGATGTGCCCGGGTTTCAAATATAGCCTGTTATCTTCGCATGATCCTAAAGAGTTATTCTGCAAAGTTTCGTCCTGATAGGTCAAAGAGCCCAGGATTGTATAGCGAACAAAGAAACAAACACATAAACCAACAAACATCATATAAAATAAATTACAGATTATTGATATCATTGAAATTAACTGATGTAATATCATCTACATTATTCTTTTTTTCTTTCTTCTTGGTAGTTTTTATTCATCCTTTCTCATTTTTCATAAATTAATAATATAAACTAGGAAATTTGAATTGCGTAAATGATCAGCCATTTACTTATTTTTTACTTTAAAATATTTAGATCTTTTAATTAAGAAAAATATCGTGAAAATGTAGAATGAAGGATTTATATTTATCGTAATGACTTTAAACATTTTTATTTAATATTGGAACTAATTGAGAGCAGTACACTTTTCCAAAAGGGTTATTGGTTTATGAAAAGGTTTAGAAAGCTTATCCATGTAGTACATAGCTATTTTTGTGTAAGATAAATGCATGATGTTCAGATTTCTTATATATTTTTTCAGTTAGGTTCAAGACATTTATTTTTATAAAAAGAGAAAAATAATTTAATTAATAAATGATCTTTCTGATAATTTTCATAAATACCTATTTTATTATTTTTAAGTTTGAGTTTTAAGTATGTGTATAACAATGTTGGCTGAGGAAGCCTACACACATAATTAACAACGACAATTCTAAAAAGCTAGAATAAAAATGACCAGTTTCTTACCTTACGAATGTGCTTCTTCAGGTGAGGTGACCAGATTACGACTCCTCATTAAATGAGAAAACATTGCAAAGAAAACAGATCAATGGCAAATGCAAATGATTTCTTGGCAAGTTGCATTATGAATGTAGGCTTGTAGTCTTGCGATGGAATATTTACAATAATAAACTGGGTGGTAGGAAAATAATTTAAAGAAATTTTTAAAAATGAAGGCAGTTTCGAAAGAAGACAGATATCCCTTCTTCCCTGGCCTGCATATTCGCCAGTTATATCACCTATCGGCATGTCTGGGCATGTCTGAGATATGTTCACTCGGCAAGCAGCCCGTCATTGTCATCCAGCAGCCATTACCGATGACTATGGACTCGGATGGAAGCATCCTGGCATTTTTGAAGTACTTCATGTAAATCTCACGAAAGAACATTAAATTTCTTTATATACAGGGTTGATCATCCCATTTTAATTATATTCAGAGTTACGAAGAGCAGGTTTGTAAAGCAGTTAATATTAAAGATGTTCATAACAGAAATATAATATCATAAATGTACAATAATAAAATACAGTAAATAATTTAACTTTACTATTGTGTGTTGTGTATCCTACTGGGCCTTATTACGGGCCATTGGGGTGCTGGAAATTAGGCTCCCAACATTTCTTTAATTTCGGGACTGAAATGAGGTGAGATGGTCAGATGCTCGCCCGCATATACTCCTGAAAAATAAAGCGGGTGTCCGTTCTACAAATGGCTGGGTGGTTTCTAGGACCTTTTGAGGAGAATTTAGAAGAAGAAATCCTAACACCCGCCGAGGTCGGGGGTTGCATTCACCTTTCTTCGACCCGCGCTCAAGCGCTTTACCTATTGTCTACAGGCTTACAACAAATTATTGCAGATTCCAATCGTGAGTTTTAATAATATTTTGTGAAATTTAAAAAAAAGAAACTCTTATTTGAAACGAAGAACATTTAATATTTAAAAAAATATTTGATATACATTGTTATTAATTTTGTCTCTTATTTTAGCATTTTGAACATTAGGGAATCAGGAATTCTTCAAAAAATTACAGAATATCATCTGAGGAAACCTTCAGTCTCATGTGAACCACCATCGAAGAAATCAGCAGATTGGAAGGTGTTCGTTTTCCCTGTATCAATTTTTGTAATAGGTATAATAGCATCAATTCTCGTATTATTACTCGAGATCATAAACTGCACACAGAAACATGATTAAAGTAATACATGAGAAAAGAAATGAATGTTTTCATGCGGCATTTCCTTCTTTAAAACTATACAAGCTATTTCTTTTATTATAAGGATTACCATACTAAAAACGTAAATTTTGTCAAAGCTTTCCATTTAAAGCAACTTATGAAAAACAAACAAACAAGAAAAGTTGTGTTTTTAAGAAACTTACTGCATTTTTAATAATTTATATTTCTTTTACTCCACTTGAAATATCACCGTTGATTAACACTTTAAAAGCATTATATACTGAAGCTTTTTCATAAAAAAAGGCTGTAATTTTCTGAATTAAATTGAATTTCAAAAGTAATAAAAATATTTGGTCAAATATAATTACAATGACTAAGTCACATTAATACATAAAAACTTATCCAATCTTATAATTGCAGTTAATGAGGTATGTTGTTATTAAATTACTAAATTTTACATAATTTAATAACAACATACCTCATTAATTGCAAAAGCAAACCTTTTCAGCATTTCAAAATTTATGTATCCATTCTTTGAAGTTTTCTAAATTTGTTTTTGTAAAAAAAGAAAGTACAATGTAATTTATCTTAAAGAAAACTGTTAGTTTTTAAAATTTATTATATGCCAATAAAAATCATAAATAAAATATAGCTTGTGTTACTTACGTCAACAAAACATGCTGCAAAATTGAAAAAAAACTTTTATTATTTTGAATTTTATTTTTTAAATATTTAAAAATATACAGAGTGTATCTTAATTGCAGGCAAGTTTTAGGAGCAGTTTTAGAAAAATGAGAAAATTCATTTGAAAAATAAAGAAAGCAGCATCTTGGGAATGGTGCTATCTCTTTTGCTTTTACATCCAGGGCTTCATTCACTATCTGAGCTTCTTCCGAGTTACTTCCTGTAGGACGAGTCGAGCATTGATAGGAAAAGTAAAGCAGCAAAATTAATGTCTAACAGATGGATGTTGACGATCACGTTTGCGCGAGAATTACGAAAAACACGAGATCTCGCCATTAGCCTCTTCAGCAAGTCCAAGGAATTTATTATTTTAGTATCTATTTGCTAGGAAGTAAATAGTGTCTCTGTCCTGTTCTATTACCTTGACATCACTGATTGACAGAACATTTTCTCCCTCCTTCACTGAATTAAAATTTGTTTTAAGGTTTGCATTGCTGGCAGAGAAGAGAAAAGAAACAGTTCATCTGACTTCTCATAACAAATGTGGAAATTCTTCACCACCATCAATATCTTCATTTTAACAATTTTCATTTTTAAACAAAATCAAGGTTTCTTCATGGGAAAAGAGGACAGGAAAATAAATGTTATGTTTTTTGTTTTGTTTTTTTCATTCAAAGAATAATGCTAGATGTATTTTATTTCACAGTATTCGTTTTCTATAGATCTTCTTCGGTCTTTAACTTAATCTTTGATTCGTTGATTTGTTCTCGCTTTAAAGTTATTAAATTTTAAGCTGATATTTTAATCAGCACTCTTTGAGTTCAGCATTTCAAAGAAGTTTTATTTTCATTTCTTCAGTATTTCAGTCCTTAGACTACTTAACATTCTATGAAATTCTCTAGAAGGCCGATAGAATCACATGGGGAAAGATACTGAGGTGGGTTCCCGTGGCCTTCATCATAAAGTCATTATGAAATGGCTTCAGACCCGAAGAGAAAGTGAAAGTGAAGCCCAGTAACCCTATCATCAAAAGGGGGTCTACCTTGCATCAAATGGGGTAGTGGGTTTCTTTTTCTATATTGTATGTGATAGTACCGAGAGTCCAAATCTAATTTTTCGACCTCGGCAACCTTCGGGATCACCGCCCAAAAACTTTAAAACTGCTTAAATTTCGCACTTTTTTTAGGTTTCGACAGTTTTGAACAAGAAGGAGCACTGTTTCAACAAAGACAATTCTACATATTTTCTAAAATTACATAAAATTTGCTATAATCTAAGACCAAATTGGCTTATATAAACCTAATGGTTTCCTAAATAAAGCTTTTCAATATTTGTTAAAGATTTCCGTCTACGCTTTTTTTTCAAGTATATATTAAACAATCCCGCTCAAATGGTTCAAAGGGTGTCAATTATTATTTTGTGAGACAAAGAAGAAAGAATTACAAGAAAAGGTAAAGAAAGTGTAATTGTAGTTTCATTGTAATCAAAATATTTCATTGTAATTACAGTAAAATTTCAAAAAGTGACAGAGAAAACGCGTTTCAATTTTGTTTACTCTTGGAATGTCCCGGTTCAAGATGCTTTTCAGCCTCAGTGTCCTTGTTCTCCTGTAGTTCTTCAACCTGGTAAAGTTCCTGCTCTGGAGGGCTGTCGGGATATAGGAGCAGTCCATCCAGCTCATCGTCATCGAGCAAGTCATCGAGTTCGGCAGTTTCCATTTCAACGATGATCTCTGGCAGATTCTCGCACGACTGTCCACTGCATTGGCCGCAGACAATAGAGCACTTCAAGCCTGTTTTTCTGCAATTACATGCATTGCCACATCCCTTCTTGCAGTTGCAGGAGATCATCTCCATGAGGTGTGAAGCGGCCACATCCCTCGACATCATCCTTGGTGAAAGCCGTGAGGTGTTAGAACCCACCCCAGCGGATTGATGTCCATACGCAACCACGTCTGCACCTGTGGTAGGATCGAAGTGTGTGGAATCTGGCAGCGTCTTGAGTGGGAGGCAGGGTTGAAGTTGGTCTTGATAGCAGCCTTTGCAAAGAGCTGATTGCGCAGGTCATTGGGGGTTTGAATAGAGTGTTTTCCACAATGAGAATTTGCTCTTCTGGTTCACCTATTTCGTCAGGTGTTGCATATGGTTTGGAAAAAACTGCTGCTTTCTCTTTAAGGTCTGAGTTCTTTTGAATTATTGCGAGCAACTTGCCTTTTCCCTGACTGAAAAAAAGCATGAAGAAGAATCACATCCACTGATGACGTGTGTGAAAAGGATGAGATGACGGTTTGAAGATATTAGGGTGGTGGAATAGAGGACATCTGGCGTTTTGCATCTTCCGCACTTCTAAAGGTAGATGTTATTTTGTGTGGGACCCGTGAGGCCAGTGAAGATTACCAACAAGTCTATGTCCTCACCTACAATAACCACTGCTTCAAAATCAGAGGCCTTTGCGATAGCTGTAGTGACGATCAGCCTGTCAGCATCTTCTTCAGCCTGAACAACCTGAATGTTTTTGGTTTCCATCTTTGCCGTCAGTAGCTGGATGAAGAAGCTGCCAAATACAGGAAAAGAAATTGAAACAACCAAGCCGCGACCGAGAATTGAACTCGGGTCCGATGCATCTGCCTCTGAGAGGCCGACACCTTGCGCAAGAAATCACGCCGGAACGGCTTATTTTCATTCTTAAATGAAAAAAAAAAATGAAAAAAAATTAATTTGGTATGCGAAGAGTTGACATATAAAGAACAGGCTTCGAATGCTTCGAATGCTATTGAATGCTTTTTTTTTCAATTTGGTTTTTACCGTGTTTACCGTTTATAGAAGGAGGAGCGACTAAACATTCTTATTGTTAAGTGATAAAGCTATTTTTATTACGAGTGTCCGTGAAACTCTACATATTTATAATATCATATTGTAAAGTATCCATATTATTGTATCGATAAATATAGGGAAATATATTGTCACCGTTTACTCATAAAATTATATTACATAATTTTATGAGTATTAAAAACAGGGTGTTGCAAAATTCGTGTATAATATTCAAACCACGTGTAGGAGCGTGGCTAAGGATCAATCTATTCCTAATGAACCCATGTCCGGAAAAACCCCATTAAGGCGCTAGGTGCTCCTAAAGTGAGCCTTTCCCTGTCAACATATCCTTTGCTACATCATAAGAAAGTTTTGCAGGCGAGCCAACACCTGTTTTGCAGGAGAGCCACTTTTGCTTGTTTCAATTACAGTATATCAATGGCATTTCCCGCGATGTCTTCCCAATAGGTCTACATCGCCTCAAGAAATTTAAGACAGATTGTATCTTTGAACTAGAGTAAAAAATACTCGATCAATACATTTGCTTTCGAGACCATTCAGTCAGTGCTGCTGCGTGCTACGATTTAATCTGGAAATTACCTATTATGTTTTAAAAAAATAAAACAAAAGATGTAATAAACAACAACAATGAAATATTTTATGAAAAGAAGCAGTAGAAAAAAAAAAAAACTGTTTCGTCTAATGCTAACTTTTGATAGGCGTGAATGCTAACAGAATATTCTCAATTAAGAATTACTGCGTCATTTCTGTTCTTTTATAACATATTATAAAACTTTAACCTATCACATGTTTTCTATTATAATAAATGCTCACAATTTATAATTTTTCTTCACAATTTTTTCTACAATTAAATTAGACAAATAAATTTTCACACAATATATGTGTGAAAATATTTTTAAATTGTCGGCGTTTAATAAAACCTACGAGGGTGGATCAAAAAGTCCTCAGACTAATGCTGTTAAAAACAAATTTTTATTCACCAATAATATGAAAAACGAAAAAAATTAAGAAATGCACAAATTCGTTTGCTTTCACGCCTTTGAACTATCATCGACGGCAATCTGGGAGAGCTGTTTCGTCCATATTATGACTCATCAGCCAGATTTATCCTCGATGATCCAGCTCAGTATGCGTTCTAATAAGGACAAAACAGCTGCCCCAGATAGCCGTCGGTGATGGCTCAAAGGCGTAAAAGCAAACGAATATGTGCATTTCTATATTTTTTTCGTTTTTCACATTACATTTGATGCACGTTAAATCTTCTTACATATTTACAATAATCAAATACACTATTCCTTTTCAAAATATCTTCCTTCTGCTTCAATGCAGTGGTCCAAGCGTTTGATCCAATTTTCCTAGACTTCAAGGAAGCCATTTTTACTGATTCTAGAATGGATACCTTTGATAACTATGTTGACCTGGCATCGCTTGCAAAATTACGATCTGCTATTTGATCTTTAACTTTTGGAAATAGCCAGAAATTACATGGAGCTAGGTCAGGTGAACAGGGAAGGTGTTCCATGATTTCAAGTCCCAATTTATCAATCGTTTCCATTGTAACATTTGTGGTGTGCGCCGGTGCGTTATCATTATGCAAGAAACTATCCCAAGCGAACTGTGGTCTTTTCTTGCGAATGTGCCTCATCAGATAGTTTTTCAAAACACTTCCATTTGCAGTGGTTTTCGGAGGAACTACGTGATCATAAAAATCTCTCTGAACATGAAAAAAAAGAACAAGTGCATAATCTTTCCCGCGGGAGATGTCATTCGTGATTCGGCGTTTATCCATTCCGAAGACTGTCGTTTCCAGTCTGGCTCATAATTTTGCAGCCAGGTCTCGTCACACATAACAACCTTGTTTAGAAAGTCCCAACCATCTCTTTGGAATCGTCTTGTCCATTTTTTGCTAAAGCAACACGCTGATTCTGTTGGTCTGCTGTTAGAAGTCTTGAAATATCTGCCATTGTTTTCACTGGATTTCTCATTATTAGAGTAAATATTGGATATGCGACTAATCTATTACATTTGTTATAGATGATTATTATTATCAGATATTGTGTTCGTGTTGCTTGGATCGATTCCATGGCAGGAAATTTTTTTTGGTTTTTCTTTTCGTTTTTTTAATTTTCAATTCGTAGTTTTTCTTGTTTTTCCAATTTTGTTTTACTTTTCCCAACTTTTATGTACAGGGTGATTGCAATTAAAGTTCAACTTTCAACATGCTGTAAAAAAAGAGAACCACTGCTCAGAATGACCTGAAATTTGAAACTGAATATACTCGAATAAAAAGGGAAATGGTGGCATAAGAAAAAAAAATTCCAAATGTTAGCAATAAGCGTCATAATATGCAAAATACAAGACGTGTCATGGGCACGACACTTTTTATTTGTTATAAAAACGCTGGGTGCATGGCGTTTTCCTCATATTGCTTCTGAGAAGCTCGCCATGAATCTCTCAATGAAGGATCGCGCTCTGCTTGTGAAGCTCTTTTACAAGAACGGTGACTGTGGGCCAGTAGCTCTGAAGAAGTTCTGGACAGTAAAGGGTATGAAAAAAGGTTGTGGTCCGATGTCTGCCAAGGGTCTGGAGAAAATGATGAAGAAATTGGAAGAGACAGGTTCTTTTGAAGTAAAATCTGGCAGAGGGAGGAAACCAATTGCTTCGACCTCAGTAGAAGATGTGGCCACAGCAGTCCAGGAAGAGACGAGGGGTGGTGTGCAAACGTGCAGTGCACGGGGAATCATCCGAACTTTGGACATTTGGTGAACTTTGGTGAGCACGGTGCATAAAATTGTACGAAACATCCTGCATTGCTATCCATACAAAATTACTACGTTCAGGAGTTGCTTCCTGCTGAACTGCCACTAAGAGAAAGGTTTGCTCTAGAATTTCTTGCTCGCATGGAAGTGGACAATGAATGGCCATGGAACATTTTGTGGACAGAAGAAGCCAATTTCCATCTCCAATGACATGTCAGTAATCAGAATTGCAGAATAAGGGCAACGGAAAATCAATTCGCACATGAACCAGTACCTCTTCATTCTGTGTGGTGCGAATTGACGCCAGCGTTTATCGTAGGGCCGTTTTTTTTTTGAGGAGCTGGGTCGTGCGGGTCCTGTTACCTGTACCGTCAATGGCAAACGCTACGAGAGTCTTTTCCGCAACCACGTCATTCCAACACTTCAACAGTGTGCATGTGTGAGTACATCATATTTTTATACAAGATGGCTCTCCTCCGCACATTACAAAGGCAGTGAATCAGCTGCTCAAGAGGCATTTCGGAAATGATAGAATTATCAGCAGTCATTTTCTAACAGCCTGACCGCAAGATCACCTGATCTTTGTAATCCTTGGTACTTCAGGCTGTGGGGTTATCTGAAAAATGTTGTGTTTAGTGGTCCGATTGCAAACTTAGCTGAATTGAAGACACGCATTGCGCAACACACTCACAACGCGACCCCTGAGACACTCCGATCTGTTGTGGAACTTGCTGTTTCTCGGTTTCATAAACTTGTGACAGAAAACGTTGGACAGCATATTGAACATGCCTTTACAATTTTTTGTATTGAAATAAAACTTATTTTGTCATTTCCAATACAGTTTGTAATTATTTACAAGTATTTTTGTATATTATTACTATTATTACCAACATCAATATATTATCAATACATATCAAATTTTATAAAATACAATTTTATTTTTAAATGGACAACGCCTAAAATAACTGTACAAAATACAATTAAACCAAGTAAGTAACTTATTAGACTACATTATTCCGTAAAAAGAATGGATAAATGTATAATTATTACAGACTTATTATACAAAACAAAATGGGGGCTCATAATATCATCTTTACCTCTACCTATTACTAACAATTCTTATGGCCGAGCGCACCGAACTTCAATTAACTTTGATGGCTGCAGTGTGGACAAAGCTAAAATTAGTAGGGATGCTGCTCCAGAAAAATTTTAGCCTTTGTTTTAAAATTGTGTGAAAGGAAACAAACATATATAAAAAGAAATTTATCAAGTTTCTGAATAAATTTTCTTTTTCTACCAAGCCTTTGTTTTAAAATTGTGTGAAAGGAAACAAACATGTAGCACTCGGCCATTAATATTTCAAAAAATTTTCTGTCGAAAATTTCGAAAAATATTAAAAAATCCAAGCATTCCAAAAATGAAATATTTGATCATCATTTTCTTTAATCTGAATGATAATTAGATATGTAGTTTATTTCTTGTTCTTCCTTTGAACCCTCTGAATTAAAAGCTAAAGTTCTAAATTCTAAGTTTCAAATGAAACGACGGATTAGTAGATAAAAGTTATATTTCACTTAAAATTACATTCTAAGGTTTTTGTTTCTGATGAGTTTTCTCAGTAATGCAGAATAAATAAGAATCATAGACTTAAAAAATTTAGGCTGAATTTAATATATCCTCAAATGTTACCAGAAGAAGGTATAATAAAGCATTGTTGAATAGTTTTCTTAACAAAATGTAAATCAATAATTTGATTTATTTATATTTTGAAATCAAAATAATTGTATTTTGAAATCAAAATAATTGTATTTTGAATAAAATTTCCTACCTTCAGGATATTTCCTGTTAACTGGATTTACAAAAAATACCAGAATGAATAACGAAAGAATTAATACAATCTTCATCATGGAGTTTTTCCTTTTTTTAAACAGGAGGTCCATTAATTACGTGAGGTCAAAAGGGGGAGGGGGGGGGGCTCGAAGTTTTTAAAAAACACCTCACGTAATTAATGGGCGACCCCAAACTCCATGATGCCTGTTTTTCCACTGTCTTCAGCTTATATGATATACTGTTGCTGCAGGAAAGACTTTTAACTAATAGTTTCAGTTTCTTCATTGAATAAGCCATTCTCTGGTTTATTGAATAATTGACTGAAACTATTGCTTTAACATTTCCTTTCTACTGTCTCTCGATTTAGAAGCTCTAAATGAAAGAGCTCAATAGTTTTTGTTTCGATTTATCAATCTAACATTTCGAAAGCAGACGCATTAATTTCCTGGAATAAAAATCAAATTGTGGCGTTTCTAATAAGTATTATAATAACAATGATTATTGAATTTTTTAATAATTTACGTGCGTTGAAATGGATTAACCAAGACAGAAAAGGCCAGACACAGATATTAATTCATTTAAATTAATCATGATCATAATTACAGACGTTTCGATTTGCTACATATTACATTGAGAAAGATTTGTAATAATAATAGCAAACCGAAATGTCTGTAATTATGATCATCATTAATTTAAATGAATTAATGATTATTGAATGTATGCAATTTTTTTCTAATTTTTCAGAATATTAGATTATTTTTAAAACCACCTTCATTAGAAATTGTTAAGAAAAATTAATAGCAATTACTAACTTTAAAACAATGACTAGACTGTGTGTATAAAATAAATACAGTCTATTTCGCAATTAATAAAAAGAATTTATGTTAATGTATTAAAAAAATACTTATACAATATTTCGAAAGACCTTTCCGATCTTTCTTCATCAGGTTCACAAATAATCCGGACTCTATTGCAAAAATTATATGTAAATGTAATGATGAATCAAACAGATTACTAATAGAATGGTCACTTTTCTTAACAATTTCTGAAATGTTTTGAAGAAATTGAATTTCTGAAGCAATTTAGCATTGAAGCGAGTAGAGCGGAAGTGAAGAGGGGAGGAGCGGACGGGAAGCACGAGACCGGAAACACTTCGCGGAAAAGATGTGATTTCGTCTCTTCGTACGAAAAAAACCTTCGTAGAACTGAATAAAACTTAGAAAAAGCGACCAAACTTCCCTTTGTATAACTGAATAATTCGTATAACTGAATATCGTAAAAGTGGATAATTAAATGCTTAGGAGTTATGGGGGTATCGCCGGGGAATGAGAAATTCTTCGTATAATTGAATGTTTCGTATAAGTGAGTTTCGTGTAAGTGAGACTTCACTATATTTTAATACACATTTTATTTATTTATTTTCGTATTTTCGATTTGATAAAAAGTGTTTTTAGTTGTCCACTTCTGTTATGGATGTCGGCTGCTTTCTTTTCTTGTCCGACGTTTCAAACAATGGGCTAGGCTTAGTGGTAAGCGAGGCTTCCGTTTCCTTAACAATATTGAACACTGAATGAGATGAAATGTCAGCTCTTCAGCTGTTTTCGAAAGCGAAGTAAATAATAACATTCCAAATGATTCCTCTCGATTGGCATTGTTTTGGGAAAACTTTGAATTGCTTTGGCAAAACGATTCAGCAGCAGCCAATTACAGTTCAAAACGGAAGTATCGTCAATACTCATTCGTTTACCATATAAGGAGTTGTCACGTGTCTTCAGATTTACAGTGAATTCACTATAGTTATTGTTAATTTTTCTTATCAATTTCTGAAATGTTAGTCAGCCAGTTTTAGAAATAATCTAATGTTTAAAAAAAATTGTAAGAATTCACTAATCGTTGTTAGTGTGAAAATTTCTAGAAACGCCATAATTTAATTTTTATTTCAAGAAATTAAGGCGTGTGTTGAGGAAAAGATTTTACGTGCGTTGCTCATAATTTTGTAGAACAAGGGAGTAAGCCGGTACACCTGATTAATAATAAGTTAAATTTAATAATTGAACAAAAATAAGTACAACCCGGTATCGGTTATATTCTAACCATCTTCAAGTACCTATCTTCAAGGGTACATGAAGATGGTTAGAATATAACCGAAACCGGGTTGTACTTATTTTTGTTCAATTATTAAATTTAACTTATTATTAATCAGGTGTGCTGGCTTACTCCTTTGTTCTACAAAATTAATGCGTGTGCTTTAGAAAAGTTAGATTGATAAATCAAAACTAAAACTATTGAGCTCTTTCATTTAAAGTTTCTACATCGACAGACAGTGGAAAGGAAATATTACTTAAAGCAGTAGTTTCAGTCAATTATTCAATAAGCCACAGATTGGCTTATTCAAAGAAGAAACTGAAACTATTAGTTAAAGTCTTTCCTGCAGCTACAGTAAGTCCACATAAGCCGAAGGCAGTGGATAAATCGGCATCATGGAGTTTTGTCTTTCTTCGAAGAAGCTACTAAATACTTCGTTATTCATTGTTGTATTTTTTGTGAATCCAGTTAATAGCAAATATCCTGAAGGTGAGCATTTTATTAATACTATTTTTAAATGATATAATTGGTCTACAATTTGTTAAGAAAACTATTCAATAATCGTTTCTTGTACCCTTTTCTTATGCTAACTTTGCTTTTAAGTATATATTAAATTTAATATAATTTTTTTAAGCCTATGATTCTTATTTTATTATACTTTGCACAAAAAATTCATCAGAAACCTTAAAATGTAATTTGAAGTTAAATATATTTTGTTTTCCATTGATGCGTCGTTTCATCTGAAACTTAGAATTTAGCACTTTTTTTAAAAAATTTAGTCTCGCTTGTTTGAGCGATTGGTGAACGCGTGAACACTGTTTGTTTCAAGACCTTTGCAGTAAGAGGAGGCAACATCAGATAATCTTTGTATCCTTTGACACAACTCAAGTTCTGGTCATTAGATAGCACAGGTTTACCACCTTTACCTTCTGTGGGTTACCATATAGAAGGTGATTTCTTAATGTTCTTCTAGGAATGCTACTGGTGAGGACAGCATTCCTTACAGACATTTTATGTTTTAAAACACCATCCATTTGCGTTAGTGAGTTTTTTTTGAATCCACGAATTTGCTAGTTCTCTACCCATGGTGACCTGAAAAATCAGTTTTTTTTTTCAGGAATTAATTATTCAGGAAACAATAAAAAACACACACACACACACACACACACACACACACACACACTTGTTACGTATGCATTCGCTTACAACTAAAAAAAATGAAGAAAATAAAACACAGAAATTATTAGATAACTGAAAAATATTTTAATATTCAATATCCTAACGTGAGAGTGAAATAATTGATATTATTATTATTACTGTGTGAATTGATTTCACCAATAAAGTAGGAAAACTCCCTAAAAATTACAAATCAAGTAATTTTCATAATGGTTCAGGTGCGGTTCCTGAGGTGGGAATCTAACCTTGGGAATCTAACCTAAACGCTTAAAAATTGGTATAGGATTGAAAATTTCAAATGTACGTAGTAAATCTTTGTTATAGCTTCATTACATTTTTTTTTGTTAATAATATCATATTTTTTTTTTTACTGACTATTAAATTTTAATAAAACTAAATCAAAAAAGCTATCTAAGCGATTTTTTGTTAATTTTTTTAAAGTTCTATAACTCCAGTATTTTCATATTTTTTATTTTATTTTATAAGTTCTATAAATGTTTATGAATTTTTATTTACATAAACATACAGGAAAAATGAATTGATGACTATTTCTCATTATGTAATGAAGTGGGGGAGGAAGGTGGCTTTACAATAATTGTTTTATTAAACGGTTCTATTCTTAAATTACACAGAGTTTAAGTTGCTTAATTAATGTGGCGAAATATTACAATACAGTATCGGCTCGATACTCAAATACTAAATTATACAAAACAATTCTAATTTACTTATTAAGTAAATACTTAAGTTAGGTTGACTCTTCGTGAAGTATTCTTTCTTCACTCCTGGATTCCGCTGATAGGTTCTTCGGTTCTTGTCGACGTACGAGTAGAGTAAACTGCGGTGGCTTCTAACGCAGATGTGATTCTACCTTTCTTCATAGGCGGCTAACGCATGCTTCGTCTCGGCGACTCAGGCTGCCTTTTCCCGATCCGTCCTCTCTCGTCTTCCGTCGAACCAACTTCCCTCTTCGTCAGCTTCCGAACCCTCGTTGTCAGCTATCGCTAATCCATGTCGAACTCCCCTCTGCCGACTTGTGGCAGTCCTTTAATAGGGGTTCGCCAATCACCTAATTTGCATATTTTCTTACAAATAATAATACATACATTATTTAAGAGATATTAAGTTAACATAATTATTTAAATAAATAAATATAAATAATTATCACAATACCTCATTACACATTATTTTTAAGCCCTGAAAAGGGCTTTTTTTAAATAGAAAATAGCTTTTCGTTTAAATTAGTTGCAATTAGTTTAAATTAATTAGTTTAAATTATTTTTTTTTTAATTCTAATGGAGCAACATCATCGTTGTTGGAGTTTTCTTCAGAACTTGATGATTCTTCTTTCAAATTAATAATTCAACTATTTCATCTAAAATTCCTGCATCTTCCCAGTACCCTACTTCAATTGTAATCACTTTTCTCAGACAGGCTTCCAACCTGTTTTTCCTTTCTATTTCCAAAAAAAAGCATCTTTACACAATTTATCTATATCTAATTGTTTTTGGTTTATGTTCCCGACATAACTTTTTACCTGCGCCCATGGAAGCTATATTATATTGGGTTTAAATCGGGATGATATGGTGATAGTCTTATGATTTCATGACCATGACGCTTAGCAACTTCATCTGAAATGTATTTTATAATCCTAGGTTTTTTTGTAATTTAGCCAATTCAAGCAGCTCTTCTTTTAAAATTTCTCTGAAAGGGGAAGGACTGTTTATTTTTGTTTTTTTTAAATGAGCCGTTTATTTGAAAGTGACTAAATCCAGTTTTCAATTTTTTTTTGTTAACTGCAGTAACGTGTGCAAATTCCACGTTAGCAGTCACTGACCACATTTTGCGATTGAGTAGAATATACTTCTTTCAAAAGGTCACTTTCAAAATAAACGGCTCAAATATCCAGCCTAAAATTTCGTTTTTTCTCCAATTTCCTGTAGATTGCTTTTCAGTCACAACGTTGTGATAGGATGCATTATCAATCACAATAACTGATTAGGAAAGGGAATTTGGAATTAGCTTGGTAGTGAACTTATTGTGGTTCATGTCATCATGGTATTCACCAGATTTCATGCCACATTTGAAAAATTAAGGTGTTATTGGGAATAAAACCATTAACAGTTCCAGTAGAACCATTACAAATCTAGTTTCTTTACTGCAGGATTTTAAAACACATTCAATATCACTGCTTTGCCAGTACTTGGATCGAATATGTGTGGTATGAATGTAACTTTCATTAATAAAAATTATTGATCTGTTGGGGTCACAATGAAAATTTCTCAAAGCCCCTAGATATTTGTGGCGAAGCAAAACTATCTCTGATTTTTCTATCAAAGCTTTTCTTGCTGACTACCATCTCTTGAATGCAAATCCAATCTGATGGAGGAATTTCCGTAGAGTTTCAATACATCCTTCAAAACAAATTCTAACTTGTTTGTTCAAAGTAGGAATTTCCTTTTTCAAAACAAAAGTCGAGAATAGTTTTTTTTCATAATCGATACATCCATAACATCCCAAACTTTCTTCTTATATGGCAGCCTTTTTTGGCTGGGTGTTTCACATTTCTGACCTCCTGTTCCGCCTTTCTTTTTTTTTTTTGCACATTTTAATTGTTCTTTCAGTGACTCCGGTTTCTTAAAAGTAACTTTCTTAAAATTGATCAAACGTTGCTTTGGTTTTCTTTCCTCATCAAAATTTTTTTCACATTGACTAGTATGTTTGTGGATTGCAAATTCCAAACCTCTCACTTTGGACACTTTTCAGGAGTGGGAAAAAAAAAGCACAAGTTGTCGTTTCAAAATGAGGAACTTGACTGTTGGGTTTTTGTCGAATCCTTTAAATCCCTTCTAAGCCCATGGAAAGGTCCACTCCTACTGTGCTTAATCCTTTCTCCTCATGCCCACGTATCTGATATCCTTTCGTCTCTATTTTTTCAAGTTCCCAGTCCCAACGCCTGAAGGATCTGCCTTCCTCAGTTAGACGGACTGTAGGAATCTTCCAAACGATTCCTAAGTCTATCCAGCTCTATGTAAAATGGGTTCCGGGTGTTTCTTTCTCAGGGGGTTACAGCCGGCGAGCGTTGCGCAAACCACTCGAACTGATCTCTGTTCCGGATCAGCGTTCCTGTGGGCCATATTGGGTCATTGTGGGATACACCAAACCTAACTTGAGCTACAGTTTCATCACAAACAGAATAGTTTTATTATCCTTCAAAGTTCGATTTGATAGGTTTGTAATAAGAGATCATAGTGAAGAGCCTCCGCACTTGACTAAAAAGATGAAATAAAATTACAATAAAATATGCACCCTCCTAGTAGCGTCTAGAGCTATCATTTTCTTGTAATTTTATTTCATCTTTTTAGTCAAGTGCGGAGGCTCTTCACTATCATCTCAAAATATTGCCCGCATGTTAAATTATGTAATTAGGTTCGACATTTTTATGAGTAAATCAGCAACTCACAGTATCAACAAGGTTTGAGAGGTTCTCGGACCATATCCAGCTTTGAAATCCAGCATCCATAGACGTACTGTAATCCTAACAAACTTGGCAATAAGGTTTGAGAAGGGTTTATGAAAATAAAAAAAGCAAAATATCACCACCATGTATCACAACGTAAAGTGCATATACGTACAATACAAAAGACACATTTTTATCTACACATCTGAAATTCACGATAATTCGAGAAAGCCTAGAAATCCTGAAATAAGCTATCTAATGATCTCAAAAGTGTCAGCAAATGAATGGGCATCCCTCATTTATTTGTGAATGTCACCTTAGCTGCTTTTCTGCATGTTTTTTTTTCTTAGTTACGCATATTTAAACATTAGGCGCGGTGGAGTGGTGGCCACATTGGATTTGACCTCTCAAAGAACTCGGAGGTCACAATGACTTCCCTCCATTTCGAAATAGACAGATTATGATATTTACTGACTATAGTAGAAATTGCATGAATTTTCTGATAATGCGCACAGTTATCATAATATTCTCAGCTAAGGAGCTACACTATGAGCGAAAGCAAAGCCTGAGATTAACTGTACCTTATCATGAACAGATGTTCATGCAGTTTTTCAATATATTGCTTTATTACATCTTTTTATCGACCCCGTAAACAAAGTGTAAAGGATAGCTTCTTCTGTCCGTGTTTCTGTCAAAATGCGGTCTGTTTTTATCTCCCCAATTGAAAATTGGGACAGACATGATAATACCTTACTAGAAAGCTCATGAGGTATAGAGATTTAAAAAATATAGGAGTCCATTCTGCGGTCACGTCACAGGAAGTGGCCGAAAATGAAGCCTGTCACCACTTCGGCAGCTCAAACTACGAATCTTGTAATTTTCCCATATTCGTGAAAATAGAAAGGTAGCAATATGCAAACCCTTATTATTCAGTTAATATTAAGAGTGATAAAGACATAACAATAGAGAACTCATGAACCTTTTTATTAACAGTGCCATCTCAATGACTATTATTTTTTAACTGTGAGTTTTGGAGAAGGATCACTTTCATTTTGTTTTAAAGCAAATGAAAGGGGATAAACAAGGGATTGTATTGCTTGATGTATGCTGGGAGGTGAGAACGAAGTTTTTTGGAGTGATAGACTTAATCGGAGAGAAACATCGTTAGTATTCACTAAAAAATGTCCAACCCAAGTACCAATAAGAAGTATTTACTTCTAATGAAATGTTTTAGTAGTATGGAGTTAATAGAAAGAACATTCATAAAATTAATGCAGAAGTTTGAGAATCAAATGCGTTAATGTTTGTTTCTAGTGTTACTCAACGGGACATCCGGACAGGAAGTTAGCATTATTACAAGTTTCATAATGCTGATAGATGTTTGGGATTCAATTATGAGTTCCATTGAATGAAATGGCGCAAAGTATTTTAAGGTGAAACAGTGATTCTACATATCTATTAAATCCTGCTGCATTCAGACAAGATTAAAGTAAGTGATTTTGATTTTAAATGTTCAACGCGAAGAAGAATTGTGAGAAATATATTGTTGTTGAAGTGAATCGATCTATAGTAGAATTCGTTGTGGATCAACTACGGATTAGTTAATTACTTCATATCTAATTGAAGTTAGTTAAACACTGCATATCTAATATATGCGTCGCCTCAAATATGTTATTCAACAGTAGATGAACTTGTTGTTAAGTGAAAAGACTATGACGTACAGTTTCTATATAAACTATATTCAGTGAATTTTGAACTGTTTGAACTTTTACAAGTTAAGAACTGTGCATAGTGTATACTAATCTATTTTAAGAGAATTATTGTGATTTAATGAAAGAAATATATTTATATTTGATATTGCAACATTACATCATGCTGAATTTTTCCGACGTTAGTATAATAATACTACGTACTAGTGAGATAGAGTTTCATCAGTATTATAATCCGATAGTTGTTGTATTCAAATTTTCTTATTCTGCTACGATTAGATTAGTTGGAAATTTTTCATCATTTGATTATGAAGTTACAATTTTTCCAATTACGACTATAGAATATCATTTCAAACTTTGTTTTATAAAAGTGAATCTAACAAACAAAAGTGATATCTTATGAAACTTTTAGAGGTGGGAAAAAATAAAAATCACCTTTTAAAAATTTCCAAATGCAGTCACTTCTATTACAAAAGAATTGACAGAAAATGAAACAAGCACGGTTGTCGCTATATTTTCATGCTTGAAACCAGTTCTTTTACCTTGTTCTAATAACCTAACTTCAAATTTAGAAATTTAAATTTTCGTAATGTTCATTTTTGTAGTTAACTTTTTTGATAGTTGCTTTTGATAATT
>JAFIDM010061828.1:65572-77843 GCA_023159025.1 Thereuonema tuberculata
GGTGAGTGGCGGTAAAACGACCCAACTTTTCGTCAAAAATTAGCCCCGTTAGCGATTGATTCCGCACCTAAGATTCATGTCATTTCATTAACACAATCTAACGATTCATTCTGCAAAGTTTCATTACAAACTGCGTTTATAAGGTTCGAGAGGTTCCCTTGTGAGATACAATAAATTCCAAATCAAATACTGCATACATATTTCAGGTTTTTGAAGCTTCAGTATCTTGGTGTAGTCGGGAGTGAACTTTTTGTATTAATGATTAATTGGTAACCACATAATATCAATTACTAAAGATATTTACTTAGTAAATAATAAAAGAAATTAATTATATAATATAGATCTTTTTTAATAATCTTAGTCCTTAAGGCTTTAGCAAAAGATTATATTATTAATCTTTAGATTGAATGTTTGAATAACAAAACAAGGTTAATATAACAACAAATATATTCACTGATGGACAAAAAAATTAGCGCACCAAGAAATAATTGCGGGATCGTAACGAAATTTGCAATGAAGGGACATGTCGGGAAGATATGCAAATGATTAGAAATGCAGCGTGATTGCGCATTACGTATAGCCAGTAGAGGGCGTTGAACATCATACTCTGTGGAGTATAAAACAGATAACCAAACCTGGTTTGAGTGTGCTGAATCATTTACAAAGGAAGAGCTGAGGTAGACATGCCATTACGCCGTGTTCGAAGACAGTATACGCAGTTGTCGCAGTTTGAGAGAGGGAGAATCGTCGGGATGATGGAAGCTGGGTGGTCAGCTAGGCGAGTAGCTCGTCAATTAGGCCGCTCTGATTGTGTTGTGAGGAGGTGTTGGGACCAGTGGACCCGAGAGATGTCATGTACACGAAGACCAGGCTCAGGACGCCCTTGACAGACCAGTCGTCGAGAAGACCGCCACATAGCCAGAAATGCACGCGTACAGCCAACTGCTTCATCGGCCGCCATTCAGGCACAGGTAGCACCTTCAATAGGGGCCTCTGTGTCTTCTCGAACCATACGAAGGCGCCTGGCTGAAGGACAGTTGGTATCGCGGCGCCCATTACGTGTGCTGCCCTTGACGCCCACCCATCGACGCCTCCGTTTGGAATTTTGCCGCTCCACGAGGAAACTGGACTGCAGCAGAATGGAACCAGGTCGTCTTTAGCGACGAATCCACATTAAATCTCGGCAGTGATGACAATCGTGTTCGTGTGTGGAGAGCCCGTGGTGAACGCTTCAATCCTGCCTTTGCTGTACAGCGACACACCGCTCCCACAGCTGGTGTGATGGTATGGGGTGCCATTGCCTACAATATACGGTCACCCCTAGTATTGTTCCGTGGCACCATGACAGCCCAGCGGTATGTTCATGAAATCCTGCAACCACATGTGTTGCCACTCATGCAACGGCTCCCAGGAGCCATTTTTCAACAAGACAATGCTCGGCCTCATACGGCAAGGGTGTCACAAGACCGTCTCCGCACTGTTACTACCCTTCCTTGGCCTGCCCGATTCCCAGATTTGTCTCCAATCGAGCATATCTGGGATCATTTGGGACGACGAGTTGGGTTTCCCACGAGTTTGAACGAACTAGAGGCAAGGTTACAGCAAATATGGAACGAAATGTCTCAAGACATCATACAGAACTTGTATGACTCAATGCCCGATCGTATCGCATCGTGCATTCGCGCTAGAGGGGGTCCAACGGGATATTAACTCCTCCGTTCTTTTGCCTTTTTCTCTGAAATAAATTATCCTTTATCTTTGATTTCCTTATCATTTACTTATATCAAAGTAGTCCTTACATATGTAAATTTTCGTTTCATTTTGACGACTCCTTCTTGGTGCGCTAATTTTTTTGTCCATGAGTGTATTTGAATAATAAACAGTCTGTTACAGTTATTTGAATTCAATAAAGAAATAAATTGCATTACATATTTTTTTTCTTTATTATTGTATTTTTTCATTTTAATAAGTTCAACCATTTCAGTTTAACGACATAGTCTTCGTATGAATTCGAAATTTTCTATTCCGATTGTCTCCATAAATGTAAGAATTACTCATCTTTTAATTTTTCATTTTTCTTCTAATTTTCCTTAAATTTGAAGTCGTCCATTGTTCAATTAATATGGCTTTTTTTATGGAATTTATTCTTGGAATGTATTCTCATCATCGTCATAGAATTCCACTTCACTTTTTTTAGCGTCCCATTTGGGGGCTATGATATTTGGGAGCTGTGATAGCGAACAAAATCGGCTACAATTGAGTTTGTTCTATCTATCAGTTCGTGTCTATCGTTCCACTAACAACTCCCGAACCGAAGGTGGGATCGACAAACGGACTTCACCATCGTGTTCTGAGACCCAAAGATCGTAGGGATAAAGTAATTTCAGGGGGCCAACGACCCCCAAGTGTGAGATATTTGGCATTGTTTTCATTGGATTTCCGCTATTAGCTTAAACGTTAGAAATACACATCCGATTTCAGTTGTCAGCTATAGCTGGTTGAGTAAGGTCTCGGGCTCAAACGCTGGAGGTGTCTGTTCGAATCCCTATATATAGGGTAGGTGGTGGTAATATGGACCACTTTTTTATTTTTGACAAAATCTTGAATTTCAAGTGGCTCTAATGTATGAAAATCGTCAGTAGCATTAGTATAAATATCGTGTGAGATAAATATCACACATTTTTAAATAAATATTTAAAACTCTTGAATAGGTACAATTATTTAGAACATTCTACAAAAAAATGAATTGTTGAACTGGATTTGTAATATGAAACAGATGTTAAAATGCAACAATACTTCTTTATTATTGCTATTATAGTAAAAAAATCATTTATTGTTGATACTTTAATGCATTGTTTTGCTTCACATCAATAGAAAATATAGAAACTACAGAGAAAAAGTAAAAATTAATGCTGAACACTATAATTGAAAGAAAACGCTCAATTAAAAATTGCAAGTCTTTCATGAGCAAAAATCTGCTGATTTGGTGTTTTCGTGCATTTACCATATCTTCTTGACCCCATTTCTGCCTTGGTCCCTTCTTTTCAGGTTCTAATTTGCATCGTGAGGTTGTATTACGGAACAGCTGTTTCATATTACCACCAGTCGCCATATGGAAATTGACTGATCCATTCTCAGTAATAAAATATTAATTCTTAAGTACTGAATACATCATTTTGTAGTTCAGTTAATTAATAATGATGTACAATATAAGCAAAACCTCAGTCGTATTAATAACAGTACCAGAAATTGTGTTGAATCTTACCCTGTAAAAACTTTCAGGCTTACGAAAACACACTACTTCTTCTCATAACTATACACAACGAAATACTGAAGTTACCTACCTCTAGGTGGCTAAAAGGAACACCAGCGATAGAAATTAGAGCGGTTTCCGGATGATAGCAGCAGCTACTTGCACAAAAATTGCTGTTCTATATTACAACCTTCTCCCCTACTGGCTTTTTTTCTTCTCTTTCTTAATCTTCTTTTCTCAATGACTGCGTAGGTTTTTTTTTATTATTTTTCCTTATGTCTATGTACTTCCTATTTTTTATTATTATTTTTATTTATTTTTTTATTTTATTTTTATTTTAATTTTTTTATTTTATTTTTATTTTTAATTTTTTTATTATTACGGTCACTCTTACATTTATGCTTTAGAACAAAATTACATTCACTTGTTTTATATCCTCGTATTTGCTTGTGTCGCCAAGGCTTCCGAGATTATACTTCTTTATTATTAATCTCTGTCACATCTCACTCTTCCTATCTCTTATCCATTGTTGCTTTGCCCGCTTTGATATTATTGTCGACAAATCGATTGGAAATGCAATTGTTTACTATATAACTTATAATTATAATTCTGATGTATTCTTACCCGAATAATTATTTGTTAAAACGTGCCTTTTTAGTTTTTACTCTTTTTTTAGTTATTTGACAACACTACAGCTTCGTGTGATCTTATCTTCGACAGAAGCTGAATTCTTTGCTCTATCAGAAAATTGCCAGCAAGAAATATGGTTAAATACATTACTAGACAACTTCAATCTTGAAAATAAAAGATGTCGGCTGATGTTTGAGGACAGCTAAAGCTGTTTTTAGTTACTGAAGCTTGCCATGAAGCAGACCTTGATGAAAAGAGGATTTTTCCACTTTCCACATAAGTTCAAAAACTATTAGAAAAATCCAGGTTTGAAAACGCTAAGCCATCAAGAATTCCTTTAGATCCAGGATACGGAATGTTACCTAAGGTGAATGTGCTCTTTTCGATTAGAGGACTTTACAAGAGTCAAGTAGATGCATTTTTATACTTACGTGGAAACACAAGACCAAACATTTCTTTTTGTACTTCAAGAAAAGTATATAATACACTCCCTTAAAAAAGTTAAGCACGGAGAGGAAAAATGTTAATTTCCGTAAGAGATCTGAATTAAAGAAGCTGAAATTTGCTGCAAAAGTAGAAGGAAAGATGCAAATTATATAGGTTACAGCCAATCACGGTTTCCCGTCGAGAAACATGCAAAACAGGCAGCCATATAAGAAGCCGGCATTCTGAAGGGTGACAGGAGTTGCATGTAAATGCTGATGAAAGGTGTTTAGAACATTCATACCATTTGTTTTCAAGTTAGACGTGCTTTTATGGCTTCCAGAAGACGAATGGAAGATTCTGAGCGCTGTCGGGCTGTCGGAATGCATTGAAGCAGGACAGTCTATAACAGATTTTGCTCGTTTCTTCGGCGTTCATCATTCCGTCATTTCGCGATTATGGAAACAATTCCAAACCAGCCAAACAGTTGCCCGAAGCCCTGTAGCCGGTCGTCCAAGGGTTACGACCCTCGCAGAAGATCGATATATTGCTGTTGCTATAGCCAAGCGGAATCGAAGTTCGACCTCCACACGTGTGACATCTATGGTTGCAAAGGCCATTGGTAAGACGATATCTGCCACTACTGTTCGTCGAAGGCTACACATGAATGGTCTGTACGCCCGATACCACGAGTTTGTATTCCTTTACCCGTCCAATCCAGAGGGGCACGATTAAAGTGGTGCCGCAAGCATGTGAATTGGACTATGTCTGATTGGGGTAACGTTATGTTCACAGATGAGTCCAGATTTGCCCTACAACCCGATGATAAACGTGTAAGGGTCTGGAGGAAGCAAGTCACACGCGATCGGCCCCAGAACATCACCGAACATCACGCATTCCGTGGTGGAAGCATCATGGTCTGGGCAGGGATTTCATTGGGATAGCGCACCGACCTGCACATCTACAGGCGAGGTTCTGTGCCGGCTGTACGGTATTGAGATGAAGTCCTAGACCCTATTGTGAAACTGTACGCTGCAGCAGTTGGTTCTTCTTTCGTTTTAATGGACGATAATGCGCGTCCCAATATAGCTGCCATCGTTGACGACTTTCTGGAGAGTGAGGGGATTGCGCGTATGGTGTGGCCGGCTTACTCGGACCTTAATCCAATTGAAAATCTTTGGGATGCCCTCGGCCATGCTGTATGTCGACATTTCTCACCTCCAGCCACTCTCGAGCATTAGAAACTGTCCTACAGGAGGAATGGCGATTACTGGACTCGGCGGTGGTTGATCACCTCGTAACAAGCATGATCACACGCTGTAAAGTTTGTATGCAGGTGAGGGGTGCTCACATACAGTAGCGTACCAACGGGGGGGGGGGGGGGGCCCGCCCGGGCCCCCCCCCGGGGGGGGGCCCCATCAAGCAGCCTCATATCCTTTTTTTTTGGTTGGAAAAGCAAGATTTCCTTTTTTTTTTGGTTCTTGAATAATGGAACTCCCGCCCAGGGCCCCCAAAGGCCAACGCCACTGCTCACATACCCTATTAATGTCGCCTTTTATTGTTTGTTTTGAATTTAAACATCATTTTGTTAATGACGCAAATAGGACGTCATTGTATAATTTATGAAAATTCAATATTTTGTTTATCTCTGTATGTAATTCTTTGTTTTGTTTAATGAATAAACATAGAGCTACTTACTTGCAGCATTTCATGTCAATGAAAGCAGTACTTGTCCATTTTTTCGCATTTTACCGCTCCGTGCTTAACTTTTGGAAGTGAGTGTATCTCTGAATGGGATTATACTGAAGCAAAATAACTTTTAAGGTACTTAAAATTAATACTAGAAAACTCACAAGACTATGTCGACAATCGACTTATTGGATATGAAGATACAGCAGCTTGCAAATCAAATACTGCAGAAAGCTGGAATACGTTGGTGTAGTCATAAAGATCTGTGGATGACTTTATCTCCGACCAGTAACTGAATTAGTTGCTACATTATAAGCTCGCTAGGAAGCAATATGATTAAATACTGGACGACTTCCATCTTAAAATAAAGGATCTCCTCTTACGTTTGAAGACAGCCAAAGCTGTCTTAAGTTACTGAATTCTGAAAATATAAGTCGTAGAGCGAAACACATCGATACAAAATACCATTTTGCACGTGAACTTTTAAAAACTCGACAAATCGAATCAATTATTGTCGCTGAGAAGATATGTTACCAGTCTTGTTAACAAAACGACTACAATAAAAGAAGGCTAATCAATTAATAACTCTGAGAGGTCTTATTTAAGATTTTTTTTGAAATGATTAAACATTGAGAGTGGGTGTAGGATAACAATGTTTAATATCTACGCTGCTGCGCTGCAATTGTAAATTAAATATTAAGTCCCAGATGTCATTTATATTACTAATCCATATTTCTTCTTTAAATCTCTTCTTCTGCTTATCATAATTAAAATTAAAAATTACTTCTACTCTCGAAACATTAAAAAATTATATTTTTAATGCCAACGAATTTTCGAAAGCATATTCATTCCTTGCTTTCTTCTTCAAGTTTGTTTGATAACAATATGATTTCAGGTGAACTTACATTGCTTATTTAAGTATCAACAATCACAATGATGCAATAACATCTACATCTAACAAACTTGAAGAAGAAAGCAAGGAATGAATATGCTTTCGAAAATTCGTTGGCATTAAAAATATAATTTTTTAATGTTTCGAGAGTAGAAGTAATTTTTAATGGCATTTATATGTTTATTGTTGTGTGTGTTTTTCCTGATAGAGCCTTGGATTACATGCTATTACGTAAATATGTCCTCTCTTCTTATTCCACTGCTCCTTCTCCTCCAAAAAGGGTCCTAAGGTCTACCCAGCCCTCTGTAAAATGAGTATCAGGGTTTCTTTCCCCGAAGATACAGGCGGACGAGCCTTGAGCTGACAACCCGACTTTTTCTTAATCCTAGATTACTGAAACATTGGAACCTTCTCCTCCCTGACGACCATCTTATCTTCGGTCCCCCGATTTTCCCGCCCAACCTAACTTTCCCGTCAATATCTATTTTCCTGCCAAAACCAACGTTAACCGGCTACAATCAATCCTATCTCTCTCCCGGCCTCTTTTTTAACCATCTATTTATACGTCCTTCCAACTCTCAGATTTGAAGACGATTCCTGAACAGTAAGACGCGAAAGGCTTCGTCTATCTTCTTTTCAATGACGTGGAAAATACCCCAGAGTCTCGTATGCAGTAACTTCGCCCACAGTCAAAGTAGAATTACACAGCCTTATCTCTAGTTGCCCCGTAGGTAGACCATGTGGATATATAAAATAAATTACTATTTTAAAAAATATTTAAAATGTAAATAAAAGCTAAAGCTTATAATGTAATTTACATTTATTAACATTTGAAGAAAATAAAAATATTTCTAACTCAAAGAGAAATAAATACAATATTTCCATCAAACAAACATTGAAATGAATTCATGGCATAAAGAAATAAGTATTCTAATGAAAGGTTTTTGCACAAAGAAACTCAAGAAAATTGCTTCACTACTTTACAAGGATAACAAAGCAAATCGCTTCATTTCATCAGCTTTTTGAATGTAATAATACGAAAGTAAGTTAGAAATTGGATGGGGGCCATTATTGTATCTTAATATTTTTAATTTTATATGTGGTAACTAGCCGGGTACCGTCGCTTCTCTCCGGAACCCTTGCATCTACAGCATTTAAAAAAAATACTTTATTTATTTAGCAAATTAATATTGAAATCGGAGACTATACGACTTCCCAGCCCGTTGTGGCCTTCTCCACTTAACTCAGGTGTATTGCGGGTTGGCGCCACACACCTGGAGTTGCCGCCATAAATTTCATCGTCAGTGTGCCAGATTATTCCCTATCCCGTAAGAATTTCGAAAAATCCGGCCTTATTCCTTCTCTACATCATAAAGGAAAGCTCTGTGCAAAATTTCAGCTTTCTAGGTCCAAGGGTTTCGGGTGGGCGTTGATGAGTCAGTCAGTGAGTGAGTCAGGACTTTTCTTTTTAAATATGTAGATTTTCATGAATTTTGTTTTGTTAACATCATTGATTAGTTCTTTATAGATAATATTTGGATATGTTATTTTCTCATTCTCGTTCATTCGTTCTTTACATTTTATTCCTGGTGTTTTGATATCATGTTTATTTATGAAAATATGATCTATATTTGTTTTCTTATTTCCATGAATTGTACAGTTGTTCTTGTTGTTCCGTAAAGACGATTTCTGAAGTTTTACGTATTTCTGCACTGCATTGTTTTTATTCATTTTGAAAATATCTACATTTACGTCACCAATCAGTTTAGTTGGACAGTTAATTAATATATTTTCATTTTTTATGATTCTCTATATTAGAACATTTTAGTAATTTGTAATTTAACATTTTGCTTACAGAATGACAGACAGAATAACGTTTTTATAATATATAAATAATAGCCGGGTACCGCCGTTTCGCTCCGGAACCCTTGCATATATAGCATTCAAAAAACAAAGTTTATTTATTTAGCAAATTAATGTTGCGATCGTCGGAGAATATATAACTTTCCAGACCGTTGTGGCTTCTCCGAATAACTCGGACGTATTGCGGGTCGGCGTCACGCACCGAAAATTCACATTTTTGCTTGTATCTTGCGAACGCTTAAGCGTTTGTAAATAAGTGATACATCGTTCGATAGAACTTTCAAATACCAACATTTTCTCAATGTAATTTTCTACTTTTAGTTTAAATTGAGAAAAAGTCAAAATTTGTCCCTTTAAAAGGCGCCATCTTGGAAACCAAAAACTTTTTTCGAAAGATTTTTGTAGCATTTTGTTTGTCTTAAAAAGATCTACATTTTATCCATTTACATGACCAATCTATCTCTTATAGTTTGGTCACAAAAGTGGAAAAACGTAAAGACTTATGACAGACAGAATAACGCTTTTATAATATATGTCTTTTTATACATTAATAGATTAGTGTAGACCTACTAATAGTACTAATTTTGATTAATTTAGACTTCATTTGGTTACTAGGCCCTTTTTTTCCTGCTGAAAAAAAAGATTAATGTAGTTTTTGGATTCCTGAGATCAAATGTAGCATTTATCTCTTTTCTTAATTTTTATTTCTGAAACATTAATCCTACAAGAGGAAATGGTATTTAGAGTGATAATATGAAAGTGGTGTATACAGATCAGCTTATTTTTAATAACAAAACTCTGAATTGAAAATTCTAAAGGAGAGCTATTAAAACTTTGAAGATAATTAAAATAAAATAGTATAGCTATATAAACCACATAATTATAATACAGAAAACACAGGAGAAACAAATTCTCTAAACATTTCTATATTTCGCAGAAAGCTGCTTTTTCTGCTTCTTCAGGCTTTATTACAAAGCAACATAGAAACAAACAAAAAACATTGTGGCGGAGTATATTTTCGTAACACTGGACGTACTTCAGGTGAACGAGTCCAGGAGCATATCAGCACTTATAAAAATAGACATCCTGAAAATTCTGATTGTGCACACCATTGTATGACACTTGGACATAATCCAGATTCATTGGTAACTATAGTCTATTAAAACATATTTGACACAACCACAAGATTTATAATTGAAGCTTATATTATAATTAATTTTCATTGTTTCAATGAAATCATAAAATTTTACAATAATTGCAAAATTTGCAAACATAGCACATTATGAAATCTTTTAATAATTGTAAACATTGTAAATTTAGCATATCATGAAATTTTTCAATAATTGTAAACATTGTAAACGTAGCATACTTTTAAATTATTACCATTTATATAAATCATGAAGCTTTCAAATGATTATAATGATTGTAAACATTGCCTATCGTTGTTTGTTTATATTATTTTATATTTTTTCTATCTTGTTTTGTAATTAAGCCTGAAGAAGCAGAAAAAAGAAGCTTTCTGCGAAATATAGTGATGAGGGTGGAGAATTTGTGTTTCCCGTGTTTTCTGTATTATAAAATATGAGTACTGAGTTTCAAAGTGGATTGGGAGATAAAAAGAATTTTTTTTTCAATTTTTGCATCAATTTAAGTGCTTTTTCAATAAAATTAAATAAAAGAATATCCTTAAGCACTTATACTACTATTGTATTATTATTATATCATTATTTGAGTTCCAAAATGCATTTTATTAGTGTGCTATCAACTACTATAGAAAATGAAAGATATTTTTTTTTTTTTAGATAACTTACTTTCTGTTCCTTGCCAAACTTTCGTATATCAAACGAGTGATGTTACGTACTGCAGTGACTCCCCCTCTGGCAAAACAATTTTCTTTTGCGTTGTCATTTGTCATTGGGGTTTCCTCGAGATCATAACAAAAGTTATTGTCGTAACCAGCACAGTCTTAAAAGAAAATAGCAATTTTGAGAATTATAAAAAAGGAAATGACAACATATATTTATAAATTATGTCCCACTCTAAATATAAGGGGCATTCAAAAAGAAACGAGCTGGAGGCCTAGGAACAGAAACCAGTACCGGTATGTCAGAAGTATTGGCCCTGGCTGTTAAGGCACTTGTCCCCCTGCAACACAAGGCGGTGAATGGCTGTCTCGTAAAATTCCCGGGGGAGCATTGTGAATCAGTCCGCAAGTACTGCATGACATCGTTGTCCGAGGTGAATCGTTTGCCCCATAGGTGAGCTTGCCTGTGGAGCAGAATGACCTCACAGGTGAGCTTGCCTATGAGGTCATTCTGCTCCGCGACAATGCAAGGCCCCATATCACGGCACTCTTCAAGTGGGAGGTTCTCGATCACCCTCCATACAGTCCAGACCTCTCTCCTTACGATTATGCCATTTTTTTGGTCCCCTACAAAAGGCTCTGAGGGGCAAAAGATTCACCTCGGACGACGATGTCATGCAGTACTTGCGGAACTGATTCACAATGCAGCCCCGGGAATTTTACGAGACAGCCATTCACCGCCTTGTGTTGCAGGGGGATAAGTATCTTTAACAGCCAGGGCCAATACTTCTGACATACTGGTACTGGTTTCTGTTCCTAGGCCTCCAGCTCTTTTCTTTTTGAATGCCCCTTATATTTCTTTTTACTGATTCTTCTATGGAGAAAGAAAACATTGGAATAATGATTATAAATACCGTAAAATGACAGAACCAATTTGCTTAGTATCTTTAAAAAGTTTAAATTAAATTTGATTTAAAAGCAAAAACGGAAAAAAAATTGAAACTTCTTTCTTACAAAAATTTATTTAAAGAATTGCTAATAAAATGACATTTGAGATAATAAATGAAAGAATTTTTTACTCAGAAGTTATTATTTATTTGACATACAAAAAGTAGATAACCACATTGAAATATCTTTAAAATTTTCCTAATTTCTCAGGGTTTTTTTCTGAATTTCTGAATCACTTTTAAATTTGCAGAATATCACATAAAGATGAATTACAATCTTCACTTAGTTTTTGTACTGATCATTTTCGTTAATTCTAATCATCACTGACACCGATTCCATCTGAAATTGAATTTCTAGAGACATTAAAAGTTGAGACCAAGTGTTTACTAGATAACATCTCGAAACTTGTTAATTTTTGTTTTCATATTGTATAATTCTAAAAACTTAAACTTTTATTCCATTATTCTAAGCTGTTTATCATGTATTTGACGATGATCGGGTGGAAGTAGTCACCAGTAAACAGCTACGTCTCAATAAGGTGGCTTTCACCGTCAAACTCTACTAACGAACCAACCAACCAATAAGGAGGTAAATGAAAATATCCGTAAGAAAAAAAAATATGGTACCTCCAAATCTAAAATTATCACAAGGAAATAAACACTATAATAAAATTAAGAAATTCATGTGCCGGACTCTGCGAACGTCAATGACTTTCTATGTCGAATTAAATAAAATAAAAGCGCCTAAAAATATATAAACATAATAAAGT
>JAFIDM010061829.1:0-10232 GCA_023159025.1 Thereuonema tuberculata
TTTGTTAATCAAATAGAAAAGCAGTATTATGATTATTATTACTACTAATATAAATAGACTTAAGATAAATATACCGGTATATATCTGTTTTTAAAAAGCAAATATCTGTTACAAAAAATTTTAAAAAATGGCTTATTGTAAATATCTAAAAAAAAATATCTTAATTTTATTTATTACAGCATAATGATATAAATTATTAAATGAAAGAGATTATTAATGTGTTTTCAAAATGTATTTTTATGTACTACTAATGTATTTATTAAAATTTATTTAATCAGGTTAATTTCTAATCTGATTAAATAAATCAGAATATTTAGAACTTCTATACTAAATTGCTATTATGTATTTTGTATAGCAAATTAATTTCACCACATTTGTAGACTTATAAGTTTCTATATTATTTAATTGTATATTCTAGGTAAAAATCATAAATTTAATTTTTAGAACTCATTGATAGGGATATTTTCCTAATAGGAGTATATCGAGCTGAATTTATGTTAATAAATGAATAAAAATTATTATTATCATTATTATTATTATTATTATTATTATTTAGGTTAGGTTATTATATAATTGAGAAAACCTTTAATGATATAAATTGGAATATATTTAAAGATTCTAAAAGAATTTTAATTGTAAAAAATAAGGTAAAAAATTGGATATTGAATAATAATTTGTTAATTTTATGTTTGTGTTAATATGTTTTTGCTAATATATTTGTTTCAGTATGTTTGAGAATGATAAGTTGATTTTGTAAAATTTGTAAACTTTATTTAAATGTAATTTTCAATATAATTATTATGTATTATAATAAAATAACAGCACCTGTTGATAGGAATTTGAATTCCTAACGGGATTGAATTGTATAAATTTAATAAATAAATAAATAAATAAATAAATAATTATTATTATTATTATGTCATACAAAAGTATGTATGTGTGTTGATAGGTTCTATGGAAATTGTTATTATTGTTGAATTTACTGTGGTATTATTTATATTAATTGAAGGACATACAATTTTAATAAAATAAAGATAATAAAAAGGAAAAGGAGAAAAGAATACTAATCATAATCAACAATATTAAAATTCGCAGCTAACCAGTGCATCTGTTACGTATTCGTAACTATCAGACTTAATTTTTAAATTAATTAAATATTAGTCACATTTTCAAAAATGTATTAAATACATCAGAAATTATAAGCTGTAATTTTATTTAAATACCAGAACCCCGTTTGATGGGATCTAAATATCTTATAATATAAATAAATATACTAAAACTATATCTTTATTTTGTTTGTGAATAATAATATCAAGAATAATAATAAAAAATTTATTACTGTTTGTTCTCGTTAATTGAGCAAGCGAAGGAGGAAAATCTTCCACTCCAACATATTTCGCCGTTGTTTGTCTGTTTCTCCGCCCACCACATTCAAACGGCTGGACGGATATCTTTAAAATTTGGTACTATGCTTCTTTATGGTGCAACTTAAAATATGTACATGATTATTTTGGGCTTCCAACCTCTCCCCCTGTCCAAAACTTTAAACACCAGCGCTGTATGCTCATGCCCCACAAAGCGATGATAGCTGAGCTTATATTAATTTGATATATTAAAACATTTTCAACGTGCAGGATTCAAATAATAATAAACAACCATTAAAACACAATATTAAATATTAAAAGATTAAAAGAATTACTAAAAATGACGTTTCGAGGCTCAACTATTAGACACCCCTTTCTCAAATTGAAAGGTAAGCGGAGCTTATGAAGTTCGTCCGTAATGGAGTCGTCAGAATTGTGGGTGATCTCACAATTCACTCAATTCTGACGACTCCATTAAGGACGAACTTCATAAGCTCCTTTTAATTTGAGAAAGGGGTCTCGTTTAATAGTTAAGCCTTGAAACATTTTTAGTAAGTCATTTACCCTTTTCATTTTTAATATTAATGGTTGTTTATTATTATACTAATTCATATCAACTTTCACCTTGTAGAAATAGAATACAACGCAAAGACTGCGTTTTTACAGCAAACACATTTCTTTGAACTCTTACTTTAGTTGGTTCTTTGTTTCTGTCAATTCACAAATCGTCGAGCAGGAATGGCTTTCTGAAGTAAACTTGATCAGAAAATTCTGATTCCAAACAGAATCTATTACGAAGTTGTTTTATTCCAATTTGGAAGCAAGCTTTTGTCCGTTCTCTTCAGTAAATACTGCGTTCAAATGTTTTACAGTTGACAAGTCAGTGATTCTGTGAGTGTGGATTGCGAGCATTCTGGAACGATCAAGATGCCATTGATATTACAATGCTAATGGTCATATCTGAAGTTCTGCAGCTCTGTCATCAAGCACTACTTCAGCTTCGAAATCACTCTACATAACTTCCGCACGCAAACTTAAAAATTAGAATATCTTATAGAAAATACAGTAATAGCAAATAATGGTAGCTGTTGGAATATGTTCTTGATGTTCCTATTCAATTAGGAACTTATTTAGTGTAGGCTATTACAGTCCAGATCTTGAAAGATTACCAAAGAGATGTGGCAATTACTGATGGATTAATCATTCCAGATATCTCAGCGACAGCTATTATTGAAAAACTGAACTGTTGTAAACATTTCGTGAATGAATTTAAAAATAATGTGATGTTGTTTATTATTATAATTACTTATTTTAGGTTGTAATGTAATAGATATATCAACATAATTTTTTGAAGTAGCTCTTTTACTTATTGATTTGTTTTGTATATAGTTCGAATAAACTGCTGTCTTTGTGGGTTTTCAAGCATGATTAAGAGCGATGGTCATGTCCTTATCTCGAAAACATTACTGACACAACTATTTAAGAATAGAGAAACTAAAATCTGGGTTTTACGAAAGCCAATTAACTAACTAAAAAGTGTGGGATAAAAGAATTGTAAAAAAACAGTATTCCACTTGGACATTTTTATCTATTATTTGTTTGCTCCTATTTGTTTCTATGTACATCACACTAAAATGACTGGGCTGATTTCCATAAAATTTGGTATCTAACTTAAAATATGAGCACGATCATGTTGGTCTCCACTCACTCCAAGACGCTGCTTGATCAGTCCCCACGATTGGGTACTGTGAATAGTTTAATTTATATATAGGCTCCGAATGGGTTCCTTTACCCTTATTGTTGGTTATTATTCCGAATCCAGAAAGAATAAGAATATATATACTTCTGCGTGTTTCTGGCATTTTACGTAAGTGACATCTAAGAATAAAGTTAACAGGGACAAGCAAACGGTGCTTTGCTACAATACTCTTCAATTTACAAAAATCTTTGGCATCTTATTACACAGGTTTTTTAGGTGATTTTTTGTTTTGTTTAGTGTTGAGATAATATGAGAGAATCTCAAAGTCCACTGGAATTAAGCGAAACATTACAGGAAACCCACATTTCATGAAAAATTTACACTGTGGTTGAAGTATTTAACGAAGTATTTAATAAGACCCCCTGAAGCTTTGAAGCTCCCGAAGCCCTGGGAAGAACCACTTTAAAATTCAATCTTCATTTCCAGTAGCTGAAATATGAAAATGCATTCAGGAATACGGGGAATGACTTAAAATGAAATGTTTGCAAAAATGGAATGGACTAATGGCTTCAGGGTAAAACAGACACAAAGAGAATTAAAAAAGCCTTTCGAGAACTCTTTAATAATTAACTAAGACTCTTCGTACTCGTGTCTCAAAGTTCGTGTTTCTTAAACATATTCTGGTAAATTCAAAAAGCATTTAGTTTTGTGTCAAGTTTTATTAAAATACTAGCTTTACTTGTGTTTTACTTGGTTTTTGTTTCTAGAACATTTGCATTTGTGGAAATGCGAAAATTAAACAAGACATTAGATTTTTTTTGAATAAATAAATGAATTAATTCCAACTTATTTATTTACAAATTGAAAGGGTAAGCGGATGAAGATGTTATGTTTCAATCAGTAAAAAATTGATTTTTTTTTTTATGGATAAAAAAGTTTGTGCAGATTTAACACATTTTCATTTGGAGAGTGTTGGATACTTTGATCAATAGATATCTGGTGGATAAAGGTATTTCTAATACAGAAAAATTGCTAGAATACGATTTTTCTCAAACGTTTATTGTTGTAACATAACACCTTCATCCACTTGCCCCTTCAATTAATAAAGTTGATCAAATTCTTCAGCTGATTTTGCTAAAAGGTTTTTATAATGGATCTACTGAAAAAATATACTCATAAAATCGATGGAATATGTATCATATAATACATAATAATATTTCAAAGACGACGATGGGCAAATAAATAAACCTATTAAAAATGGACACCAGAAATCGAAAGAGGAAATTCACCCAAAAGTACAATCCTTTTGTAAAATAAAATTTTTGTTCTATTCAAATAAGCCTCGTAAGATAATGTTTTCATAGAATAATATGAAATGCCAAAACGGAAAAAAAAATCAATATTAACAAAAAATTGAGTCGATAATAATAAAAATGAAATTACTCGAAAAATTGAACAAAAATACTGTATTTTGATGCATAAGGTTATGCAGTAATATGGATGCCAAAGAAAGAATAATTTCAACTGAAAATTATTACCATTACATCATAAAAATTTTTTTTTTAATTATTTAAATATCCTCTACAATTATTAATTACTATAAATTTGTTGTTAGAAAATCAATAACAATAAAAAGCTGAGTCTGTAATAATAAAAGCGTCAAAATGAGCAACAAATCTCATTTGAAGAATACAAGAACATCCTTTAGAACATTAAATTGCTATAAAATTATACAAAGTCCTCACAGAAAAAGAGTTCAATCATAAAAGTAAGATCATATTTTGATCTTAAATAAACATAGGAAGTTTCCAGAACATCCATCCATCAAAAAGTATTAATACACTCACTTGTCAATCACACACACACACACAGACCGAGTGATTCCAGATCATCGTTACAGAAAAGTAGGATCAAAAGAAATATTACTAGTATTTGCTGTAATTGATTTAGAAAGCTAATATTCTACTGACTATTTTTCTTCTCTGTCTCTTTGTATACTCATCACGTTAAAACGGCAGGACGGATTTTCATAAAAATTAGGTACGCAGTTTATTTTTCGTCTAATTTCCAACATTAGCAGGATTATTTAATTCTATACTCTCTTTTCCCTCAAAATGAATGCCTCAGCACTGCATGATTCATCGCCATTATGCGATTGATATCTGAGTGTATTCCTAGTTATTTGTTTAAGGACCTATTCCACTTCAACATTTTCATTTTTTCTAGTGTCTGTTGATCTTTGTCCTCGTTTGTCTATTTGTATGCGCATTACGCTAAAACGGTTAAACGGATTTTCATAATATTTGGCACATTACTTGTTTTATGGTCCAATTGAAATATGGTTATATTTATTTTTATCTCCATCCCTCCCCTTCCTCAAAAATAACCCCCGAAATACACGTTAAAATGGCTGGTTTCTTTTATCTTTACAATTTGGAGCACGTCTGTTGTGCTCTACAGGCTCAAAGTAGTCGTGTTCATGTATTAAGTTGAACTATAAATAAACATCGGATCAAAATTTAAAGAAATCAGTCCATCTGTTTCAGCCAAGGATCTTGGGGATCATTTTTGAAAGATACGAGGGTGGAGACCCGAAATCAGTTCTCTCGGTTTAGTTAAAGCAATGCGCACAAACAGACAAGAAAAATATTCAAGCAGAATAGTAAGACTTTGTTTGCCTCAGCAGTCAATAATATATACTCACTATCTGTCTCTATTTCTTTAATATACTTCAAATGTAAAAAGGAAAAGAATTCATTCATTATTTGCTTTTTTTTAACATCAGATTTCGCCAAACAATTTCGCCAATGAAATCCTCGTTTATGACATCGAGGCCGGTTGGTAAAAAAAATCACGTGATCATTATAACGTATGAACCGGATCTTATAATTATCACCGTATTCATCGTCTAATAGAATTATCAGGGAACTCCTGAGTTAATCGTGATCCGCGCCTGAAAAGAATCTCCTTAAACGCACTCATTGTCAACTAAACCATAGCGCGATTTAAAACTGCGCTAGCGCCATCTATCGACAGTTTTGGGAATTTTTCATTCAGATCTGTGATGCCGTATAGACATGCAGTAGTATCCCACGGGAACTAGAAAATCTTGAGCACACGTGCTCGACCTGGATGAAAAATAGCCTATATCCTACTCCGTGTCTTAAGACTACCTGCACGCAAAATTTGAATCACAAACAAACTTATAGATTTTCGCTTTTATAATATTAGTCAGGATATATATATAATTTTTTTTAATAAATTCTACATTTCTATCTATCCGGCTTTATGTAGTTTTGTAATATTAGTTATTTTTAAATTTCGTCACTATTTCAAAATTTTTTCACTATTTCAAATGAAATCTTTACCATGCAAAATTCATAGGTGCGGCTATGAATTTTGGCATCCATTTACGCGTCCAAAAATATAAAAATTTTGAAGTTTATGTTAAATTGCTTCTTAATAAGATAAATATAAAATAAACAATATATTAAAATATTAATTTACTATTATTCAATGTTATAAATTATTCTCTTTTTAATTTCTTAATAATTTTAAATGTTTAAAATATTTTATTCTAACTTTTATCCTTGAATACATTATTATTTTTTTTTTATTTTTATAAATTTGGCCCTTTTACAACAAAAGGTTGCCGACCACTGATATAAAGCATTTAAAACAATTTGAAAAATTAAAAGTATAAATAAAAAACTAAAAAGTAGGCTAAATAAAAATTAAAAAACAATAACTGTATGATTGTGAATTGGAATAAATGAATAAATGCTTAAAATAAGAACAGCTATTATCCTCCAAATGAGAGATGGCCGGCGGAAGTTTGAACTGCTCAGCCCTTCCGGTAGCTGATCACAATATTTTATATTTTCCTGTCACAATGGACGATGGCGTCTGTTTTCACTGAGAAAGACATGTTGATAACGCCAAATTAAAACTTCTCTAGACTATTCAGCGTTATTTCAATACCAGTTGCTAACTGGTATTTTATATAAATAGATAAATATATATTATTTATAAATACAATGCTCTTTTGCAAAGTAACAAGCGATTACTGTAATGGCGGCGTCCTGTCATAAAATCAGACGGAAGTGCCTGACCAGACTAATCGATCATACATGCGCAGATCTCACAAAAACAGGGCGGCCATCTCTCATTTGGAGGACAGTAATATTGTGATTTAGTTGATTTCCAAGTTACTTAAAACTTCCGCGAGATGCCGTTGACTGATCAAGGATTAATTGAGATTATTCTTGCAGAAATAGAAATCTGGAGGTTGAATTTGATTGTTTTAAAAAAATTCCATATTTCTTTCCGGCTTTATAAATATAAAATATTGAGCTACAAAACTTTTATTAAAAAAAAATTATAAACTCCAAAAGTGAAAAACTCTGCAATTAATAAGCGTTAATAATTAAAAAAGGTTTTATATAATAAAAATATATCAAAAGCAGAATTTTAATTTTCTTTTTTATTGTGTACTTCAAATTATCTAGTACACAATTTATCCATCATAAAAAAATTTTTATTTGTATTTTACTGAACAAACCATAAAAATGATATATTATTTAGATCTGTAATCTCTTTTCTACTTACTTGCATTTCTTTTATTTACAATGAAAATTCGAGATTTCCGCGAAGAATGTCGGAAATTTAAACAAAACTTTCTTTGTGTCTGGTCTTATTAAAAATGTATATTTCAATTTTGAATCCTAAGTTTGAAATCTGTGAAGTTGAAATATCATTGCCGATAAGAACTTTAAAAAGTTTTAGGTTTTTGTATAAAAAAAAGCTCAATTATTTATTGATTTACTAACAGGATTAAAGATAAGGAATTTCGAATGAATTCTCAGTTTAAAAGGCTAAAAATGAAAGGCACGAGTGAGTTTTATTGTGAAACCTTTTAGAAAAATTAATTATTCGAAAAATTAAGAGAGAAATTGTTTTCTTCAAAAAAATTGAATTCAAATTGATTTTGATGAGAACTGCACTGTAATATACAGTGGATTGAGAGTTCGAATCCCAACTCGGCGTCTTTCCTATTATATTTACAAAGTGTGAATGTTTTCATTTGTATTTAGTTATTATCGTTTTTTTCCTTAGAAAGGAAACCTCTTCGTCCGTCTGTATGTAAAATTTATTTTCTTCATATATAAATAAGTAATCTTCGTACTGGACTCATTTCGCCATAATAACTTAAATATCCCATGATATTTCGTTCTTTTTAAATCAAAAGAACTTCAATAGGTTTAAAAGGGAATAGGACTAAAGCTATCCCTAGCCATCTGATGAAGTTCTTTTGATTTAAAAAGAACGAAATATTATGGGATATTAAAGTTATTGGCGAAATGAGTCCAGTATGAAGATTATCCGTCCGTATGTGTTATCTTCCCTAAAAACGGTAGAAGCAATGGATTCATATTCTTCAAACTAAATATGTCTGTTTAAGAACTTTGATGATCCAAATCTTTTCCTTAAAGACCTGAGCGCACAGAAACGTCTCCCACGTTCCGTCACGACTACGTTCTGACTACGATAACGTCAACACAAGGCGCACTGGTCCGTCTGGCAATCCGTTTCTCTGATACGTTTATCGGAAACAGTGGTTAGTCATATCGCGCTTGCTTTACAAAATAGCGCCAATTACACATGTGATGTAAAGGCTTTGAGTGTTTTCTTTTCATCATTCGTTTTTATACATTTATAAGAAACTTTCCACAGGACAAAGTGGAAGAGATTTCGAAAATAAAGAAAAGGAGAGTTAATTCCGAATTTCGCCTATAGTAAATAGCCTACCTACTTTTCTTTAAGTTTTATAAATTAGAAAACAATATTTTTATACTAAATTAATAAAAACATATTTTTCCTTTATTATATAGGATAAGTTCGTCTGTCTGTCTGTCTGTAACTCGATATAATTAAGCTATTATGATACATCCAAAGTTCAAAATGGTACCATTGAATTAAGGGTATTCAAATTGGATGAAATATTAGTTCATTTCGTCATTCCATGTTGTTTCCATGAGATTTTATCCTTGGGAACTCACCTAGACAACTGAAATTCTAACAAAACATATGTTCAAAACCAAATAATTTTGTTACCACTGCACCGATTTTAATGAAATTTGGCATAATTACTCAGTTTTTTACGCTGATGTTGAAACTCAAAACCATTTTTGCCGTAGAAGCTTCGTTCACAAGTTAGCGCAGTATTTAGATTACAAAGATGAGTTATATGCCTTTCGGCGTTATGAGTCAAAAATAATAATTATTCCATTATTACTTTCAGTAAAATTTATTTACAAGGACAAACTTTAGATATGGCTGGTATTTATTTACCAGAGCCTGTTTTTAGTCATGGACAGTTATATGTTGCTATTTCTCGAGCATGTCGTGCTTACGACGTCAAAACCAAAATTCTTGACCGAATTGATCAAGGACATCTGATAGAAGGATCTGATGCTGTTTTTACAAAAAAGATTTTCCAGATTTTTTAATGCCTGTCGTACGATCAGTTCATAAACCGATATCATTCAGCTGCATGCGTTAAAATAAAAATATCAAGCCAAAGAAGACAACCGTTTACTAGGACAAGAAAAGACCACCAGGAGTCTATCACCTACTCATTAGGCAAGATACACAGCCTCCTTAAGTCAAAATAATCTACGGGGACGCAAGAGCTGCCTACACTATGAACTTTATATAAGTCTTGTCAATTCACTTGAGGAAGAGCAGTCTTTTAATATAGACACGAAACCATGGTCGTGTAAAAAATTTTAAATTTTAAATTGTTAATTTTTAATTGTATGTAGCTTCAATTTTAACAATTTTTTTTTTTTTAAATTTAGTTGTGTAATGTTTTAATTTAAAATATTAGTTTAAACAGGCGTGTCAACTTGAACTTTGAACTTTATTAATAAAGGATAATTAAATTCTAATAAAATTTATTATTAAATAAATCTTGAAGCCTAACTAATCCTTTAACACTTTAATGGGGGTCTTTTATTTTTAATCTATTTATTTTTTTTAAATGAACAAAATGAAAAGCTGTTGTATATTGTTTTAACTATATGTACATAAATTGCTTTTACATTATTATACAAAGTGCTTTAATTTATGTTTTAATAGCATTTATAGGGAAGTTATTAGGATTTTTT